>JAHKKF010475990.1:0-10763 GCA_019740295.1 Labeo calbasu
TTTATCTATGATTAAGGCATGCAAATCTCTCCTTAGCTTGGCTGCATCATTCAAGTATAACTGTGTTTAAAGGTTTGTTTCTAGGATCTGAGATTTTGATTTAGGACTCACAGGCATGTACTGCTCTAGTCGGCCTTCTGGGAAAATGCCATAGAGATGTGGGCCCAACTCTCTCTCCGCTAAAATGGCAAACATCACACTTTCCAGAACAAGAGATTCCACTCCCTGTGTGTGTGAACAGAGAAACTGATGCATTTGAGCAAACAGAGCAAAGCTTGATTAGATTATTATGTGCAGTAGGGATTGAACAGCACTGGGCAATCAACATCTGGTCCAAGATATGGACTATTACCAGCTTATCAGATTTTGCAACAGCATATTTGGTATACTTAAAATTTAATATGGTCAGGGTGACACACCTGTAGAATGGCCCCGTAGATCCGGAGCAGAACTCGTCGAGGTTCGACTCCGGAAGGCTGAACATTATCGGGTAAACTGCACATGTACAGCAGGTTACTGAGTCCTCCACTGCAGGCACAAAAAAAGCAGTATTGTACTTTATACATATATGTACATATACACTACCACTCAAAAGCTTTTTAACAGTAAAATTTTTAATGTTTTTAAAGAAGTCTCTTCTGCTCACCAAGGCTGTATTTATTTTATCCAAAGTACAGAAAAAAAAAAACTGTAAAAAAAGTTAATATATTTTTACTATTTAAAATAACTACTTTTCATTTGAATATATTTTAAAATTTAATTTAACTCCAGTCACATGATCCTTCAGAAATCTTTCTAATAAATTTACTATTATCATTTTATCAATGTTGAAAACAGCTGAGTAGAATTTTTTTCAGGTTTCTTTGATTAATAGAAAGTTCAGAAGAACAACATTTACCTGAAATAGAACTCTTTTGTAATATTATAATTGTCTTTATCATCACTTTTGATTAATTTAAAGCATTCTTGCTAAATAGAAGTATTATTTATTATAATACTGATCTTTGGATCTTTCTATTCATCATTCATTGTTCGTCCTGAACAAAATGTACTCAACAAAATGATCTTTGATCACGGGATTAAATTACTTTTTTTTTTTTTTTTTTTTTTTTTTTTTTAATATATTCAAATAGAAAGCAGTTATTTTAAATAGTAAATATATTTCACAATATTACTGATTTTACTGTAATTTGGATCAAATAAGTCCAGGCTTGGTGAGCATTAGAAATATCAGTAAATATCACGAAGATATTTTCCAAAGTTTACTCACCTGACTATATTTATCTGAAAGTCATGCTCTGATATAGCCTTCCACGATCCGGACAGAAAGTCACGGCACCAGCTGAACGCCCTACGTCTAGTATCCGGGTCCACATCCACGTTACGGCCGTCCTGGTGGGACTCTGCTTCAGAGTCATCATCCCCGTTTACACCGCGGGGACTGGTAGATCTCGGATGTCTCTCTTCGGCCACCATCAGCGAGTCTCCGCCAGCAGGTCCGTCTGAATCCGCGTCATCCTTAGCGCATCTGCTTACAGTTCCAGCTCCATTACTCATGCACTTCACTTTCTGATCCGAATTCATAATCTTACGCGCTAGAAATCCAAGTGAGTGAGTAAAGAGAGTGAGAGAACCGAACCGCTATAAGTAAGGACAGCAATCCGCCCCAGAAGCAGCATTAATTGAGCCTGAATGAACGCACATGCATCACTATCACCAACGCACAATAAAATATCTAATCGCTTGCGATAACAGAACACCGTTTACGGCGAGAGAAGAGGCCTATGGGTTAAAAATATCGGAAAAATTACTAGCTATTTTTTTCACATGAGCTTTGCTTAAGTGTTACATTAAATACGCAGACGTATTGGCAAACTGTAAAGGCTGTTAATTAAATATCATCCTACTTCAACGTCCACTACTTCCTTGTGAAGTAACCGCTAGCGTTGTCACTGCAGACTGACTTAAGTAGATTGACGTTTAGTTTAACCAATCAGATTTGGATACAGCGGCACGTAACGCATTTCTAGTACCGCTTCCTTAAAATCAGAGCGCTGATTGGTCAATTCTATTAGGACTACAAAAGTATTGGGAAGTGTAGTTCGGTTAGCACTTTGTGAAATGTAAAACGTTACATGAAAGTTTATTAATTAGTTAATTGAAGTAATTTAAGGCTAATATATAGAGAATATATGATTTCACTGTAAATATAGTAAAATGTATTGCTATAAGTATAAATTACGATAATTTACCTTATTGTTGAAAACAAAAATACACGTAACGCTGCAATATGCACTTTTAAAGTGCAATTTAGTTTTTAATGTATTTATTTTTAATTATTAATGGATTTATGTTTCATTGTATACAGATTAGTAAATCTATAGGGTCAGTAGGATTATTTTAATGTAATGTGTAGTAATGTGATTATGTTTGTGTGGGAAACGCTCTGTTATTGTTGATCACAGTTGCCAGAAAAGCCAAGTTTTATGCCTTCCATTGTACCACCTACTTTATTCTCAGTATATTTTATATAGTTTGTGTAATAACAAACAGATGGTAAATTTAACATCACCTTATTTCTGTGTTCTGTGAAATATACTATATATAGAGTATTGAGTCTCTCAAGCTCTCTTTGTCTTTCTCCATTCTTACACACAAACACACATTCACGCTGACCTTAAAATCACTTTGTCAGCAAATATTTTGTCTATACAGGAAACCCCACGTCCTAAAACGACCTTCATATTTGAATTGCAGCACACCGTGTTCTCTGCATTACTCACTCCCACCACTGTGGCTCTGGCTGTTAGTAAGGCTTTCAGCACCAATTACTGAACAGCTCCTCTGCAGCAGAACAAGAGTTAATGATCCAACTGAATGAACTATGCTTTACAATTGTTACATAGACCTGTTTATTGATATGAGCAAACATGCTGTGCTTGATAATTAACCTGATAATTAGTCTACTGCCAATAACAACCAGCTACCATTGTACTTTTGAGTGGTTATTTCATAATTTACTACTCAGAGACTTAATATTCTTTTGTGCTTAAGCTTATAATTTGGCTGTTAAATACTGGCGAGTTAATACATAACTGGTTTTAGAGAGCTGAAAGCACGTAAGGTGATATTGTGAGTGACTGTATTGACTGAACAGTCATGTTTCGCCAGAGGGCACCCATTTCTTCTAGTGATTTTAAACTGCAGTCCCCTACAGTCGCTCTGTGTTCTGCCCACACGCAACATCGTGCTGCAAAATCTTACGTAGCTCTCGAACGAACAGGATACGGAGGCCGATTATTGAGCAGTTAACTAGCTACCAACTGTTTTAAGAGAAACACAACCCTTTCATCCTCTAGATGGCGCTTGGCGGCTCAAAAAACAAATCATGCATTGAGATGCATTAAACTTAAGACGTTTTTGGAGGTGTTTTATACAAAGTTTAATCGTTTAAATGTATTCATTTAAATAATTAGTTTCTGATATACAAATGCATAAACACCTAGCAAACTTTATTATTATTTTTCTAATAAGTCCGCATGTCATAATCACAAACAAACGAAGCCTATGACGTCCATCTCGACTTGCACAAACAAAAGTAACGTATATCACACAATATCAGGTTTATTCCACAAAATAGGACTTTTTGTGTGCCTGACAAACATGTATAAAATTATCTACTTATTATGGAAGTGTTTTGAACTTGGTCTTATAATTTTGTAAAAAGGAATTAACCCCAAAACTTCCAAAAGGGTGTTTTTGCAGTGATTTTTGCAGAACGATTTTGGTTCCCCAAAGAACTTTTCAGTGAACAGTTCTTAAAAGAACCATTTTGAAGGACATTTTAAAAATCTAAAAAACCTTTTTTGATTATAAAGAACCTTTACTGCATTTGAAAGGTTCCATGGATTTTCAGGGTTCTTCATGGAACCGTCAATGCGGATAAAGAACCTTTATTTTTAAGATTTGTGCTTTAGCTTATAAGCTAATTATTTAATCATTATTCCTTGTAAAACTTTACATCATAAATGTACATTTTCAAATAAATATATTTATTATCAGTAGCTTTATTTAAGTTAACATAACTCAAAATTTGCTTGCAATTTGCTTGTAACATTTTAAAAAAAAATGCTGGGTTAAATATGGAAAATCTCAGTGATTGGGTTGTTTTAATCTAGCGTTTGGGTTAAATGTTTAACCCAACCTTCTGGGTAGTTATAACTCAACTATTGTTTAGAAATTACTATATGGCTGGCTTAAAATGAACCCAAAATAGGTTGTAAATTAAAAATCAGACATTACTATGGCATCAACAATTATCAGTGAATGTCCAAGTGAATATTTATTTAAAAAACAGTGTAAATCATATCACTATTATTTATTCAAATTATTAATAAGTGTTAATTTATTGAACATATTAATACATGGTAATGTCCAACCTATTCTGGGTTCATTTTAAGCAAGAAATATAGTTATTTTTCAGCAACAGCTATTTTTGACAACATTTTGTTTATTGCCTTTATACTTGTAAATGTAATTATATGTAATAATAATAAATTATAATATATATATATATATATATAATTATCTATTGAAAGGATGTAAGTTCTTTACTTTTCTTAAACAGAAAAATACACTCATTTTGTGAAATCATTCCCTGATAGATAGATAGATAGATAGATAGATAGGTAGATAGGTAGATAGATAGATAGATAGATAGATAGATAGATAGATAGATAGATAGATACGAATTAACCAGTCAACCTTGACCAATCAGAGACAACCTCTGGACCTCTTAGCCACACCCACTTCTAGACCCCGTTTAACGTTCATTGGCATTCTATCCGCTCGTTCTATTTCTAAGAGATCCATGCACGCGCCTCTGCCCCCCTCCCTCATCAGCATCAGCATCATCAGATGCGCGCAGATCACGCCAAACAGCGCACTGGTTCATCAGCAGGTGTGTGACTGAAACAGAAGATAATCGATATCAATACATCGCCACCTATGTGCGTTCTTTATATCTGACTCTCATTTCTTTGGATCAGCGATCGGACCGTTTTGATGGTGTGATTCCCAGCGGGCGTCAGCAGTCAGTGTGGCCGAAGAGGAGAGAAAATCAAGCGCGATCATATTTAATATCCTCTTCTTCAGTGTCTGTGGATGGGCTGCGGACATCTGCATCTGCAGTCTCTGTTTTTGAGTCACTAAGAAGATGGCGGACAGGGCAGAGATGTTTTCTCTCTCCACCTTCCACTCCCTCTCTCCTCCGGGATGCAGGTAAGACACGCAGTATTTCTCTCGAGTATGCGCGGGGTTTCCTTTTCTTCTGGCGTTTTTATTTGTATAAGCTGGTCATGTGTGACCATCAGCGCTGTTTAGGTGTCTGTAATGTCACATCCAGAGATCAGCATCAGCATCATCAGCATCCGCAAGCAGTGATGCTCAGCATCCTTGTGTTGTTGATGTGCATCAACAATAACGCCCTTGTTATTGTTTCCTTTTTTCTTGTCTTTTTTTTCTGGCACGGATTTAATGTGTCTGTAAAACAATGCTAACATGTACATGAAATTGAATGAAGGACAGACGATTGATTTTTTTTCCTGGCATGTCATTGCCTGACGCATCCTCTCTGAGATAGTTGGCATATACTGGAAAGGCCCACGCCCTGTTGTGATGCTCATAACTGCATTTTAAATTTTGATCACACATAACAGTGTTCCCATAATTGTGTAATTATATAGTGCTGTGTAATACTAATGAACAGTACTTAATTGTGTTTGCGGAGCTTGTAATTGCACATTGTTATTGGTAATACTATAATAATGGGTATTGACCTGTGATGTAAGGAGTTACCTCATTCTTTTTTTTTTCATTTTGTACCATAATTCAAGTCTGTCAAGTAGCAATAAATTGAATATTTGTAATTTAGATGTTAATGAAGATGATGTTTTGATGTGCACTGCTCTAACTTGGCTAGTAGATTCTTGTTAATTCTTGGTATGTAACTAATACAACTGAGTATTAGTCATTTAAATGAATCAGAGTGACATCACATTCTGAAAACAATATATTCTCAGTTGTGTTTCACTGTAAAAATTGCATTTACAACTCTTAAAACGACTTTTACTGGTGTGGCACAATAGTCAGGTTGAGATATATTAAATCATATATTTGAATTGAATAAAAGCAGTTATTTTAGATTTTTAGGTTATTTGACAAAACAGTTTTTATGGTGTAGATAAGCAAAGTGCTTTCAGCTACTGTTGTTGTGTAACCCGTTATTTGCTATAAATGTGTTGAAAATGTACTCAGCCTTAGGCCATCCAAGCTGTAGATGAGTTTGTTTCTTCATCAGAACAGATGTGGAGAAATTAATCATTACATCACGTGCTCACCAGTGGATCCTCTGCAGTGAATGGGTGCCGTCAGAATACAAACAGCTGATAAAAACATCACAAGTAATCCACATTACTCTAGTCCATCACTTAACATCTTACAAAGTGAAAAGCAGTGTGTTGAAACAAATCCATTATTAAGATATTTTTTATATCAAAATGCAAAATGCTTCCGTAGTCCTCTATCCATATTATTGTTTTCTCCAGTCGCCTCGTCTGAATAAGGAGAGAAATGTGCTCAGATCAAGCTCCGTTTACAAGCGAGAATAGTCCAGAACTGTTTTAAAGAAATTGTTGTATGTCAAATATGGATTTTGAAGTGAGAGGAAATCAGGGGATGAACTTGGAGGAAGCGCTATTATCGATTATGACTAGAAGCAATGATTTGAAGTTTTCTTGGATGATCTGAGAGTGAATACATTTTAACCAAATCAAATTTTTGGGTGAACTATTTCTTTAAAACAATTGTTTTAAATGATTAAAATAATTTAAATTCACTTTTGTTGGTTTTTTAAACAAAATATGTGACCTTGGACCACAAAACCAGTCTTAAGTAGCACAGGTATATTTGTAGCAATAGCCAAAAATACATTGTATGTATTGCCAAAAATCATTAGGATATTAAGTAAAGATCATGTTCCATGAATACATTTTGTAAATTTTCTACCGTAAATGTATCAAAACTTAAACTTAATTTTTGATTAGTAATATGCATTGCTAAGAACTTCATCTGGACAACTTCAAAGGGGATTTTATCAATATTATGATTTTTTTGCATCCTCAGATTTCAGATATTCAAATACCAGTTATATTTCAGCCAAATATTGTCTTATCCTAACAAACCATACATCAATTGAAAGCTTTTTTGTCCAGCTTTATGTGATGTACAAATCTCAGTTTTGGAAAATTGACCCTTATGACTGTTTTGTGGTAATCTGCATGATGTAAGTAAATATTAAAATGTAGTGACAGTAATTGAAGTATAGTTTAGATTTAACCTCTTATAAGGACAAAGGGAAATTGTTGGTTATAACCGTCCTGTGAGTGACAGTTAATTTTCATTTTCTCCAAGGCACACTAGTCTTCCTGTCAATCTGTTATCAAGTGCGTAAGTGTAAAGGTGTTTGTTGTATCACATTTTATTCCTAAAATGAAGGTGATGTTTATTTGCAAGGAACATTCAGTCTCGGCAAACACATGCAGACAGACAGACTAAATTTCCCTCAGTACATGTGAAGAAAGCTTAAAAAAATTCAAAACATCCTAAGCTTCCAGCAGAATGAATCAAAAGAGCCTGGCGGGTCACGTCACGTCTGACAGTCTGACGATCTCAGGTTAAGCGACCTATAGCCCCGTGCAGTTATAGGCCAAGTGAATTCAAAACAGGTCTTTGACAGCTTAAAAAAGCCAATATGATGGTTTGCTGTCAGCTCAAATTGATACACCTCTCTTGGTTTTCCTTTCAGCTGTTCTGCTTTTAATCTACATTTCTGTAATCCTTTTCTCGATTGTTTACTTTATAATGGAAATGTGGGTTCGTATCCTCTCCTTGTCCTCCCATAAACCTGTCATCTCTTATAGAGTAGAAATAATGGGCTGCAGTCTGTGTTCTCTAATGCCTTAGGATGATGTTTTAATGAAGAGAAAAACTCAGTCTCTCTCTTCAGATTGAAGTAGCTTTACTGGCATGATAAAAAAAGACTTTGTACATTGCACGCTCTCTGGCTCTCTGTTTAACAGTACCAGGTTTACGGTGCATGATTGGTATCTCAAATACTTTGTACTCTGAAAGAAAACTGACAATGTTTGAAACAATTTTAACTTAGAAATTATTAGTAAATTTCACAAATAATTACAAAAAGAAGTGGCAAATAACATAATTATAGGCTATGTGAATTTTTAACTAGTAAGATTGGAATAGTGTTCTTGTAAAATGTACTCTAATTAGCTTTGTTTTAATTGCAACTTAAAAAAACCCATTGTAAACCAGTTAATTTAGATGTTGCCACAATGAAGCTGATTTATTTTTAAATATATTTTTTGAAAAAAGATACAAAAAGAAAAATGTGAAGCGTTAGTACACAGAAGAAGGGATTTTCTCATTTCTCATACTGTGTGTGGGTTGAATTATGGAAAGGATTTTCACTGACCAGGAAGCATTGTGTGTGTGTGTGTGAGATACGCATGGCTCAGCAGTACTCTAAGGTATTGCAATGTGGTCTTAGGGCTAGAGAACATAAAGCTTTCTCAAACAGACACTGTATAGGGACAGAAAGAGACACGCATTACACACAAACATACTAATGCAGTGAAGAGTACCCATAAAAGCAACCTCTCCTTAAGCTGTTTATGTAAGTCTACAGCTGCTCCCTTTGGAATACAGAAATACTGTGAAAATGTTTGTGTGTCTGCATGTCGGAGCGGCTTCTCAAAATGAATGTTTTGTGTTTGGCAGCAAACATCTGCTTGGTTTCAATTGGAATATAACTGCTGGTTGCAAGAATCTTACTGCTTCTTATCAAAGTCGAAACAGGTGTGCTGCTTAATATTTTTGAGGAAACCATGATGAATTATTATCAGTACTCTTTGAAAAATAGCTCAAAAGAACCACATTTATTTGAAATAGAATTAAAATGCTAATTAGAGGTACAGTGTGGTCACATGACATATATCATATATAAGAATGTTTGATGACCCATCTATGATCTAATCAGTGTGTTTATTTGGAATGTTGATTGTGGTTCACCTTAACTAACTTAACTCAACTGTAGTGCTGTGAGTCACAAGATGTAATTTAATTATGGAATGAGAAGTGTGTTGACAAGGAATTCTGATCTGTTGTCAGATGATGCCCTTAGAAAGGGGTTTTGAAGCATGAACTGTTATATAACATCTTTGAATGGTGTAGTATGACTTCAATTTAAATTGACACCCTGCTGTGTTGTTCTGGCCATACACTGACATTAAGTAAACAAATCAAACTCATACTTAAGTGGTACAGCATATGTATATGTATATTACAATGTTTGATAACAAAATGTGTCAGTCGACCAATCAGAATCAGGTATTCTAGAGTTCCACGTTCTAAATATAAATATTCACCCAGCCATAGATATATCAGCGGCTTTGTCCTTTTCCTACCAATTTAGCCAGGCTTTTGAAAAATCTCTCGTGACTAGTCTAACCTTTATGTCTTGCACATTTCTCTCTCCCTCTCTCTTCTCATTTACTGTTCTGTCTTTTCAGTTTCTACTGTTTTCCTCATAATTAATGCAGACACTTACAGTCAAGTACTGTGTGTAAGTCAATGCTGGGTTTCCTGAGGTTTTGCTTTATTAGTGTCCACTTGTTCTCAGTTTATTCTCTTTATCATAGAGGCAAGAACTAGGGGTGTTTGATATTTATTGTCTTTGATTATATTGAATTGTTGTTCTAATGATATTCGAGCTGATATTATTGAGTATATCACTCATATGAAGGAAAAAATAACCCTGCATGTTTTTTTTTTGTTTTATTTATAAGATATGCTATAGATGAGCAATATAACAAAATTCTCTCGCACTTATGAAAATGAAACATGGTTTTACTACAGATAAAACCAAAAAAACATGGTTAATTTGGTTTGGTACATGGTTTTGCTACACTATTCATAGTTTGACCATGGTATTTGTGGTGCAACTGTGGTTATACAAATGGTAATCAATTCGCTAAAAACATAGTTACCACACTTTTACTATAATAAAACCTATGTGAATGTGATAATGATTTTATACAGCAGTTCAACAAACAAGAAGTTGATGTTGAGTGAGTTACATACACAATAGTTTATTTCTGTTTTGCCAGCGAAAATAGTTTTTTAAAAGCTGAATCCGAACATCTGTGCGTCTCAGAACAACACGTTGTTTCGTTCCTGAATTAATCTGTTTTTGAGCGAATCATTTGAGTCAGTGATTCATTCATAAAGACAGTCACTTGCTTCATTCTAAATGAATCATCGGGTTTGAAAGAATCATTTGAATGAAAGATTCAATGAATCACTCATTAAGACAGGGACTTGCCGCCACCTACTGGCGATTGTAGTGTATTATTTATTTATCCATGAGAGGCCTAAAATGGTACCAGAACAAAACATACTTAGCAAAATATTAGTTATCGTTAAAGAAAAAATAAATGTAATTTTTTATCACTCCTAGAAAGAACAAGAATACATGTTTGAAGGAAAGTTACGTCTGTAGTAGCCTATATGTGACCCAAGACCACAAAACCAGTCGTAAATAGCACGGGTATATTTGTAGCAATAGCCAACAATACATTGTTTGAGTCAAAATTATCGATTTTTCTTTTATACCAAAAATCATTAGGATA
>JAHKKF010475996.1:0-20005 GCA_019740295.1 Labeo calbasu
CACAAAACCAGTGTTAAGTAGCACAGATATGTTTATAGCCAAAAATGCATTGTATGGGTCAAAATTATTGATTTTTCTTTTATGCTAAAAATCCAAATATTCCATGAAGATATTTTGTAAATTTCGTCCTGTAAATATATCAAAACTTAATTTTTGATTAGTAATACGCACTGCTAAGAACTTGGACAACTTTAAAGACTATTTTCTCAATATTTAGATTTTTTTGCACAGATTCCAGATATTCGAATAGTTGTATCTAGGCCAAATATTGTCCTATCCTAACAAACATACATCACTGGAAAGCTTATTTATTCAACTTTCAGATTATGTATAAATCTCGGTTTCAAAAAAATAACACTTATGACTGGTTTTGTGGTCCATTATTTTAGGGATGTACTAATAATTGTTTTCGCTAGTAATTTTCAATACTGCTGCCAGTACGAGCAGCAGGGCACGCAGGACAACTGACACTGTGTCTGGACTTCGGCCCAGAATTTTGAAACCATTTACTGTGTGGCTTATGAAACTTATCTATTTGGACTAGAACTCTGTGTCTGCTCACGTAGACAGCAGCACCCATTGGAAACATTTTATAATGGTGGTTTATAGTCATCGTGTCATTAGCAACATTGTTTTTAACAACTGGTGAAAATGTTTAAATTCATTGTAAAGATGTGACCCTGGACCACAAAACCAGTCTTAAGTAGCACAGGTGTGTTTGTAGCAACAGCTAAAAATACATTATATGGGTCAAAATTATCGATTTTTCTTTTATGCCAAAAATCATTAGGATATTAAGTAAAGATCATGTTCCATTAAGATGTTTTGTAAATTTCCTACTGTAAATATATCAAAACTTAATTTTTGATTAGTAATATGCATTGCTAAGAACTTAATTTGGACAACTTTAAAGGTGATTTTCTAATTTTCAAAGAGTTGTATCTCAGTCAAATGTCCTATCCTAACAAACCATACATCAGTGGTTTAAACAAAATTGACCCTTAACGACTGGTTTTGTGGCCCAGTATCACATTTGAATATGCTGAGGTACATTTTTAAAAAAAATTATATTACATCATTACAAAATAACAGAACAGACTTCTGAAATATCTGCCAATACAGACTAAAGTCAGACTAAAAGAAGAAGAGATGGAAAAAATTACAACATACAAATGAAATGCAGGAAATGAAGGGTTGGTGTTTGAAGTAATGTTTGCTTTAGAGAGCATGATTTAAAAACCTTCCTCGTTTAAAGCCAGGTTTATTCAATCATAAAATTCAGGCTACAGGGAAACTGGTTTGTATCACGAACGTCTTGTACTATGTCGTAATGGCAGACAATGACAACTTCACTATTGTAAAATTCTTTACATTTACCAGTGCTTACGTTTTCACTGCTGTTTACATTCTGGTTAGCCTGTAATATTTGATTTACCCCGACAGCAACAGGACATGAACACTAAATTACACAAAAACTGATTTAAGAAGGATAAATAATAAAGTTATAAGGCTATAATAACTTTAAAGTAGGAGCAAAAGTAACTAACCCCTACAGCAAGTTGAATTCATCCCTGACGTTTAACGTGTGGTTATTTCAGCAAATTTCTTAAAAAACGTATGGTGTAAATAACGTATTTTGACAAAATTCGTTTAACAGCGTTTCAGAAATAAAAGTGCGCAACATCGAATGCAGTGGTTTCTGTTTTGTTTTCGACAGCACCATCAGCTGGCAACAAAGCCATATTACTTCGATGATGCAGGCGAAAATTCACAAAGAAACAACCTTTTATTAATTCTAATTGAATTCAAACCACTTAATACAGCGTGAATAGTGAGATATTTTTGAGCTAAAAGTAGTAACTCGGTAGATATTACACACTCTTCAGTTTGTAGTCCAGTGTGTAGACCTATTCAAAATGGATGTTTCCTTCACGAAAGCGAATATTTACGTTGTAATGACAACCACAGATCTCATTTTACTCATAAATCGAAAAATCAACCGTAAAAATTGATTTCCGCTTTTTGGTTGTACACCGCAACACGCGAACTTTTAGCATGAAAGAGTGACGTATTTTTTTGTTTAACCAGGAACTGCTGGCGCATGCGCAGAACAATGAATTTTACCTGTCAACGACTTTCATCAAAAATGGTTTTATCCGCGGAGTGTCAACGCTACCTGGACTGATGTCAACATTAACGCTATTGTATAACAGATGGCTTTATTGAAAGCAGATATGTGAGCTCGCCAGCGGCGTCCGGGAAAGCGTTAATTGCTGTCAGTATACCCACCACCGACGTCGCATCTGACCGTACATCGTTCACAACCTATCTATCCAACCATTCATCCATCTATCCGTCCATACATGCCCACAAGACTAACAAAAACACCCCTCACAGCTCAGACCTTCTCAAAAAAATCGCCGTCCGACTGACAACGGTAAGCAGCAGCTGCTCGGTGGAGAGGATCCGCTGCTCTATAGCGAGCGTAACGTTACAGTAGCTTAGCAGTTAGCGTGTTCATGACATTTGATCGTGTTTGTTTGGTTGTTCTCACTGTGTGTGTGTGGGAGATGTGGTAATAAGTGGAGAGATTTGAAGATATGTTTACCATAAACCACTTATTCGTCATTGTCACACTGTCAAAACGTTTTTGAGGACCTCACAGGGGCCTTCTCATCACATAATGGTCTCTTGTTCCCTATCAGCTGATCATAGGAAATGACTATCAACCTGCCAAATGATTGATACTGTGTACAATGTGTTGGATTTTTAAATGTAATTCAGTTCAGTTGAAAACTGGAAGATTTAAAAAGGCTTCAGCTTATTATGTTTACAGTCTTGTTTTGGTTTTGGCTATAGTAAAACCTGTGGGCTGTTATGGTGCATCTTAAAGGGACAGTTCGTCTTCTAATAGAAATTCTGTCATCATTCGCAGTCGCTCATGTTTTCCAAACATGTATGACTTTACTTTGTCTTCAATAGAACACAAAAGGAAAATATGAGCAGAATGATAGCCTCAGTCACCATTGATTTTTATTGTGTGGAAAATGACAGTGAATGATGACTGAGGTTGCTACATCCTATTGTTTGGAACAATATGAGGGTGAGGAAGTGATGTTTTTGTCGATTTTAATACATGGTTTGCATTCATACTGTAGTTTTTCTAAAAGAAATTCATGTTTTCAGTAACATTGGAAATGACAACAACAGATTAGAGTGCAGTAAAATATGGGGTCCCCCCCAGTCAGTGGTTTATTGTTATTGTTATTCTTTGCCCTTTATAGCTTTAAAGTGGCTCACCTGCAACTGAGTCACACCTGTTAATAATTCAACAGCCTCTCACAGTGTCTCCGCCAGTAATAGTGAGCCCTTCTAAACGGTAAAGGCCCTTCTGAAAAGTAAAGTGTTTGGTTGAGGGTAAAATATACCACCAGCTTAAAAGTATAGTTTACCCCAGAATGAAATTCTGTCACCATTTACTCACCTTCAAGGTCTTCTGTTGAGTACAAAAGAAAAAAATTTGAAAAATGTTAAGTAAGCATTTGATGGTAACGATTGACTTCCATAGTATCTCAACAGCCATTCATACCATCATCACTAAAAATATCTTCTTTTGTGTTCAACAAAAGAAAGAAACTCATACAATTTTGAAACAATGTGAGCATGAGTAAATGATGACAGAATTTTCATTTTTGGGTAACCTATCCCTTTCATTTTGCGTATACTGGAATCTGGGTGTGAGCTCTTTTTTCCATTATCAAGCAAGTGATCAACACTGTAATATTACTCACTGAGTACATTCATTTGATTGAGCTTAACCTTTGCACATTTTTCTCTGTTTCTTTCCACCGAAGGTGTGATGTTTGTACCTGACCTTGGAATTGGCTTTTAGTCCCATTGTGTAGGACGATGAATGCAGAGGAGTTGGAACTCCTCGGTGACTCAAAATATAGGAACTATGTGGCAGCAGTAGATAAGGCCCTTAAAAACTTTGAGTACTCCAGCGAATGGGCCGATCTGATCTCAGCGCTTGGGAAGCTCAACAAGGTCTCTTTCTACATCCTATTTGTCACATTTAAAAGCAAACAGTTTCAAATGAGGCCGTTGCATTACTGATATTATTTTTCTATATTTTGTAAACAGGTCTTGCAAAACAATGGCAAGTATCAGGTTGTACCTAAGAAACTGACTATTGGAAAGCGTCTGGCCCAATGCCTCCACCCGGCGCTGCCCAGCGGTGTTCACCGCAAGGCCCTGGAGACCTACGAAATCATCTTCAAGATCATTGGACCAAAACGCCTTGCGAAGGATCTTTTCCTTTATAGGTAGAGATGGTGCAAGATTGATTTTTCTGCTACAGTGACTTTTAGTGCCTAATATGTTCCTTTTCACCCCCTCCTCAGTTCTGGCCTCTTCCCTTTACTATCCAATGCTGCTATGTCTGTGAAGCCAGTATTACTTGGGTTATATGAGACCTACTACCTGCCCTTGGGGAAGACTCTTAAACCAGGCCTGCAGGGACTCCTGACCGGTGTATTGCCTGGTCTGGAGGAGGGCTCAGAGTATTATGACAGGTAAATTAAAAGGTTTTTAACCTAGAATGTAGTAGTTTTATGTTTATTTAATATGTACACCACCGTGCCTTTTTAAAAATGCTTTTTATGCTTTTTTAGATATTTTATGCTCTTCAAGGCTGCAATTATTTGAACAGAAATACAGCAAAACAGTAATATAGTAAAATATTATAACAATTTAAAATAGCTATTTTCTGTTTTACTCTATTTTAATATATGATCGATTCCTATTATGGCAAAGCTGAATTTTCAGCAGCCATTACTCCAGTCTTCAGTGTCATGTGATCCTTCAGAAATCATTTTAATATGCTGAGTTGGTGCCCAAGAAGCATTTCTTATTATTATCAATAAAGCTTAACAGTTTTGTGGAAACCTTCTTCCTTTTTTCAGGAGTTTTTGATATACACATATACAAGTAAAAAAAACAACAACAATGTTTATTCTCACTTTGGGTATATTAAACACATCATTGCTGAAAAAAACAATTCATTTCTTTCTAAAAAACAAAGTTTTAATGTTTTAATAGGGCAGATAAACAAAAACAATTTCCAGTATCAGATGGCAACTGATAAGTTTTCTGATTTATTGTGTTTCTCTAATAATAAAGGGATAATTCACCCAAAAATTAAAGTTCTGTCATTAATTGCTCACCCTCATGTTGTTCCAAACCCGTAAGAGCTTTGTTTATTTTCGGAGCACAAAATAAGCACAACTGACATGTTTAAAGCCCCGAAACGTTGTGGTAAGAACATTGTTAAAAATAGTCTGTGTGACATCAGTGGTTTAACCATAATGTTATAAAGCTAAGGTTGAACCACAGATGTCATATGGAATATTTTAACAATGTTCTTACTATCTTTCTGAGTAATTAATGACAGCTTTTTCATCTTTGGGTGAGCTATTCCTTTAAAACTTATTTCATCTGTTGTCCAAAGGACCAATACCCTGCTAGAAAAGGTGGCAGCAGCTGTGGAGCAGCCAGCCTTTTACAGTGCCCTATGGGGCAGCATCCTAACCAGCCCTGCTGTGCGTTTGCCTGGAGTGTCCTTCGTCTTACTGCACCTTAACAGAAAATTATCCATGGAGGACCAGCTGTACATCATTGGCAGTGACATCGAACTGATGGTACGCTGTTCAGTAGACATAATGCAAGCAAAACAGCTTTTAATAATGAATGATTCAAAATATAGAAATTGTTCAATCGGACACCACCTTTTCGTGATTATGTCATTGTTTTTATTAGGTGGAAGCAGTCAGCACATCTGTACAGGATTCCAGTGTTTTGGTGCAGAGGAGCACCCTGGATCTTATCCTGTTCTGCTTTCCCTTCCACATGAGTCAGGTAACGACTGATTTATTTAAGACTTTTTCACCTTTATTTGTGCCAATGCTAGGAACAATGCCTAAATTTCCCTCAGAGATCCATCTTTTAAAGACCTTGTTGTATTGCTTCTCACGTAGCAAAGTTACCTGCCCACCTTTAAATCAGATATTTATAGATTTGGTTTGAGTTATGAGTTATTCGCTAGAAATAGAAATGTTAGTTTAAAGGGATAGTCACCCGAAAATGAAAATTACCACATGAATTACTCACCCTCAAGCCATCCTAGGTGTATATGACTTTCTTCTTTCAGACAAATACAATCAGAGTTATTTTAAAAATGTCCTGGCTCTTGCAAGCTTTATAATGGCTGTGAATGGGTGTTGATATTTTGAAGTCCGATAAATTGCATCCATCCATCATAAAAAGTACTCCACATGGCTCTGGGGGGTTAATAAAGTCCTTATGAACTGAATCAATGCGTTTGTTTAAGAAAAATACACATATTTAAAACTTCATAAACCGTAATCTCTAGCTTCTGTTGTATGCATGTTTACGAGAGAGTGGCGTTCCAGCGGATGACGTAATATGTAGTAGCATAAGCTCTGGTGAGAATATACTAGTCTCACAAGAACCAAGTTTTGTTTACAGTAAAGGAAAACCAGTCTCCTCTCTGCTTATTATGAAATCCTCTGTCATTTTTCTTTACAAATCCTTGTTTTATACTTCTAATTCGTCACAAGTGTTTTGTTTCGCTCTCTGCTTTGGGCATCAGCGTTCATCACTTCTCACCGGAGCTTACGCTATGCCAACGTCCGACAACATCCGCTTGAACGCCACTCTCTGGTGTACACGTGTATGACAGTTAGCGGAAGCTAAAGATTATGGTTTATAAAGTTTTAAATATGGATATTTTTCTTACGCAAATACATCGAATCACTTTAGGAGGCGTTTATTAAGCCCTGAAGCTGTGTTGAGCACTTTTTATGATGGATGAATGCACTTTATTAGACTTCAAAATCTCAACAGCCATTCACTACCATTATAAAGCTTGGAAGAGCCAAGACATTTTTTTTAAAATATAACTCTTATTGTATTTGTCTGAAAGAAGAAAGTCTTACACGTCTAAGATCGTTTGATTGTTTGAGTAAATGATAGGGTAATCTTAATTTTTGAGTGTAATATCCCTTAAAAGTATTAGACATAGAAATGAAATACTAAGACACTTTATGCTGTAACTGTGTGGTTCATTTCAGGCTACACGTCCAGACATGATCAGAATTCTGTCTGCAGCACTTCATGTCGTTCTAAGAAGAGACATGTCCCTGAATCGTAGACTGTATGCTTGGCTGCTGGGTGAGATATCCACACCTCACATACACACTGTGGTCTGCAACAAATTCCTTGGAAAACCTGCAAATTAGCAATTATGAAACAATTTGATCATTAAAGACAAAATTAACAAACAATCGCATCTAAGTAGTTGCATTGCACACTGTATTTAATATGACAACTTCATAGAAACAATTAAAATGTGCTGAAATTTAGTTTTGGATGATCTTATTTTGTCTCTTATTTGCTGTCCAAATGCTGTGGATGAACAATACGGTAAGTTTGTATGTCTACAAGTGGCCTGTTATCACATTTTCATCAACACTTTCTCATTTATTTCCTTGTGTCTCTGCAAGTCAAGAAAAGTGTTTACAAAAACTGAACAACGTCAACTCACATCATTGTGCAAATTTTGTGCTTGGTGGTGTTTTCAGGCTTCGATAACAATGGTGGGCAAGCAGGCCCTCGTAGCACCCGACTCAGTAATCCCGAAGAGCACGTCACACACTACTTCAACACTTATTCGAAGGACATGCTTGTTCAGGTAAGGTGAAACCTATAAGATCAAAGCAGAATATAAAGTCCAGTGAGAGTTTCACCAATTTTTAGAAATTAAGAAGGATTGATGTGGCTCATTTTGTTGTTTTGGGGTTTGAGCATCAATGCTGTTCACAGTATTCTAAACAAACATTTCAAGACCCAGATAAATCAAAAGCACTGAAGAAACTTCAAAAGTTCTCTTTCTTTTTCTGAGTTTTGAGTTTCCTTTTGTTGTAAGATCAAACTGTTTTTGTTATGTCTGCAGTGGCACACAGGTGCATGCAAACGTTTCGTCAATAAGCCACTCTGTGAGTCTTCATCTCTTTCCATGTGGTTTGCATGCATGGTTTACCTTGTAGTGAGACACTACGTCCTGCTACCCCTGGGATTGAGTTTGGGGCTTCAACAGGGGGAGTTTTGTTTTTGGCATTTTCCTCTCTTGTTTTATTGGAGGGGGAATTGTTTGATTGCGAGCCATCTGGTTTGGGCCACTTGTTGGATCTCGCTTGTTTAGGAAGTAGGTTATTGCAGGGACCGTCTGTTCCTCTGTCTGTGCAGCCATGCGTTAGACCAAGTGTGAAATCCCTAAAGAGCTGGAACACACACACTTACACAGGCATTCACAGTATGATGGAGAGAACTTTTTTTTAATGCAGAGGAATCTATTGTAAGTACTTTAGTTACATTTAGATTACCTTAGCTGTCCTCTAACACATCTAACAATGTAATCAATATTCTGTTTATTTCAGCTAAGTATAAATCTTATCAAGTTAGTGTTTTTAAGCATTTTACATTTATTCCAGAATAACAACTCAAGGCAGGAACAATTTAAATAATATATTTTATTTGTGAACTTATGCTCAGCTATTTTTTAATAGTTAACTTTTAGAGCTCTGTAAATATTGGTCACACACACAAAGATTTACTTAAAATTTCACTAAGGTGATTACTCACTAAAAAGTCACACAGCTCATGATTTCATGCCGTTTTAAGTCTTATTTTGACATGAAGTGGTCATATCTAAATGTGTGAGTTGTTTGCTTATTTTTTAAATGGTCTTCCCATGAACCAATCACAGCTGAACTTAACCAGTCATATCCACTCGTATCACGATGGAGGCATTGCCTCCTTTCACGTGACTTTCCCCCATTCAGACTTAATTTCCACCCACTAAACCCACTGCATGCTTTAGGGGGTCTTTTAAACCTCAGTGGGCTCAGGGGAGGCAAGAGAGATGCAGAATCCTGCTGTAACTTTATCTGGTGGTGTTGCTGTTGGACAATGTTTGTTTAGAATAACGAGTAATTTATACACTTTAGTAAAACACAAAAATATAGCTGCAAGCAGCAATTACCAGGGTTCAAGCTTTTTACGGCATTTAAGCACATATGAAAAAAGACATTCTGTAACAAGCCTGTGACCATCTCAATCAATGATTTAAAAAGCATTTTTGGCAAATCCAGGTAATTTACTGTAGAAATACTACATTGTTACTACATTGACTGTTATAGCACCAGCTGTTGTCCGATCTCCGTGAAACATTGCACGCTTGTTTAGAATCATCTGTCGCATGTGGTCAGCAGGTTTCATTAAATTTTGAGTTTTCCTTTAGGCTTTATAAGATTTTGGTAAATTTGGACAGGCCCCATTTCTAAACAACCCCGTTATAGCTTCCTAAAGGGTAAATTTTTTACATTTGTTGATAATTATTGACCTAGAGAGTCCAGAGAATTGTATCGCTGTGTTTTTTTTTTTTTTTTAAAGATTGAGGACGAAACTTAGGACTAGTTTACAGATTTTTTTTTATTTTTTTTTTATATCATCGCAATCATTTAACAAACAATTTGATTGACAGCAGTGGTTCTAGAGGCAAAGTTGTTCTATTATATGATACGAATATTGCATGTATGTGTGAAACATAGCACAAAGGTCATTCGTTTATGCCCTTGAAAAAATGCACTTTGGACCACCACAGTGCACAGCCATTTTCATGTTGATAAGACAAATGGTTGGTTAATTATAGCTATTTTTAAGGTTTTTCCCTCTTATAGCGCTACCAAGTGGCCAAGCTCTGCATTTTTTTTCTGTGACCTCAAATTGAGCTCTCACGTACGTTTTCCTAGTTTTGGCGACAGTGAGTTGAAAGATCAGCATTTTTGATAATTATCCCCATAATTTTTCTGCACTGGTTTGGTTCCGATTGGGCGAAAAACCTAGGACTGCTTCGCAAAAGTACGTTTTTCAAAACCAATAAATTTCTTCAGGCTCACGTTTGAATCAGAGGCATGCGTTTTGTCACTTGAGCCTGCGACTGACAGTTTAGGAGTTATGAGCGATTTTGTACTTTTGATTGTTGTAGCGCCCCGTCAGGTTGTTTGGGGTGAGCCTTGGAGACGTTGTCGGCGGTGTGATTACTACCATCCCTCCCAGTTTTAAAGGAGAAGTCCACTTCCAGAACAAAAATTTACAGATAATGTACTTACCCCCTTGTCATCCTTTTCATTCATGTCTGTCTTTCTTCAGTCATGAAGAAATTATGTTTTTTGAGGAAAACATTTCAGCATTTTTCTCCATATAGTGGACTTCTATGGTGCCCCCGAGTTTGAACTTCCAAAATGCAGTTTAAATGCAGCTTCAAAGGGCTCTAAATGATCCCAGCCGAGGAAGAAGTGTCTTTTCTGGCAAAACGATCAGTTATTTCCATAAAAATAATACAATTTATATACTTTTTAATGTCAAACGCTCATCTTGTCTTGCTCTGCCTGAACTCTGTGTATTCTGGTTCAAGACAGTTGAACTCCCATCTTATTTTTTCCCACAACTTCAAAATCGTCCTGTATTGCTGTTTTACCTTTTTTGTTAAGGGTGTTTGATCTTTTTTGCATGTTCTCTTCATGGTTGGTACTTCTGCAGCAATGTAGGATGATTTTGAAATGATTTTTGAAGTTGAGGGAGAAAATATGACATACCCTAACTGTCTTGAACCAGAATACACAGAGTTCAGGCAGAGCAAGACAAGATGAGCGTTTGAGATTTAAATTGTATTTTTTTAATGAAAACAACCAATCGTTTTGCTAGATAAGACCCTTCTTCCTCGGCTGGAATTGTTTACAACCACATTTGGGATTGTTTGAAGCTGCGCTTAAACTGTATTTTGGAAGTTCAAACTCGGGGCACCATAGCAGTCAATTAAATGGACTTCAAAAAACTTTATTTCTTTACGACTGAAGAAAGAAAGACATGAACATCTTGGATGACAAGGGGGTGAATACATTTTTGTTCTGTAAGTGGACTTTTCCTTTAAGTCTCTACAACTTATGGTTTGGTCTGCACAATCAGTTTTTACTTGGAGGTTGCTGATCCCTGGCCATTCTAACAATTACAATAAGGTTTCAGCGCTACGCGCTTGAACCCCTAATAAATATGTTTTTCACAATGTACGTTATCATTTATTGTTACTGACCAGGATTTTATTGTGTGTGCATGCCTAAATTTGTCCATCTGTGTGTTTGTAGGCCATGGTCGGGATCTTGCAGGGGAAGGCTAGAGGAGGGGAGGAGGAGAGTGCCCTGATGCACGACTTAAAGCCGTTTCGTATTCTCATCAGCCTTCTTGACAAGCCTGAGCTGGGTACAGCCATTACTGCCATGTCTACTATGACAGGCAAATGCTTAGACTCACACAAAAAGTGCTTTCAATTGTCTTGACACCTTTTGTCTGCTTTATTTAGGCCCAGCAATCTTAGAAGATGTTCTGATTGAAGTGTTTCGCACGCTGCACACCCAGTGCCGTGCTGAGTTGGACCTTCAGAACCAAAACCCCTTCAGCAAAGACCAAACTCAGCTTAGCAGGTCTGTACTGCTTTCATCCCACTTATAGTTTTTATAATTATGCAGTTGTATTGCAATAGTTTCAGTGTAACTTTATATTTTATGGTGTTGTTTTTCAGCAAACTTAGAGAGAACAAGAAAACAGCAGAGCTTATTAAAACTGCCAACCTTTTGTTTAACTCCTTTGAGCCCTACTACATGTGGGACTACATTGCACGCTGGTTTGAGGAGTGCTGCAGGTATGTGGGATAATGGGAGAACATTTTAATGGGTTTTTGGTCCATTCTTATTTAACCTTTTTTTCTTTTTGTAGGTGGACTCAAAGCAGTCATAATCCTGGAAAGACTATGAGCTCTGAGATGTCTGCACGCTCATTGGTTGAGTTCTGTGAGCTGGTGGACTTCTTGTTGGACATTGTGTCTTTGGTTGGTGAACTTTACACTTAGTTATGAGAATTTAGCAATTGAAATGTTTAGATTCCTGCTTTATTTTTCCTTGTTATCCATTTTCAAGTAATTTTTGTAAAGCTAAAAACAGAAATTCATGTAAACATGCTGAGATTTAGATGGTCTAATCTCCACTGGTGTTTCTATATGTTTAGTTATAGCCAACTAAACTACTTTTTAAACATTTTAGTAACACTTAGTTTGTCTTAGCCTCATAGCTTAGACATTTTCTACATGTGTACAATTTTTTATGTGTGTGTTGATGTCCTTGTGAAAGTTTCAGAGATCATCTTGGTCTTAGTTTTTCTAACACTGGTTGTGAACCAATCAGAGTTTCTACAGTGTGTTTTCTGGCCTCTGCTCTGCTCGCTTCTGTCTGTCTGAAAATCTCTGCTCTGTTTTTCTTCCCTCGAAGCCTACTAGAAGCATGAGGGTTATCTGCCAGGTACGGTACTGCTCTTACTTGCCTCTTCACCTCACCTTCACTTCACTCTAATTGTTTGGCTACCTTCCCAGAAACATCCATATTAAAGTGCCCGTAATCACTTCAGGTTTTCCATTTCCTGCTTCCTTAAAAAAAAATGCTGTTTCTCGCTTTAGACAAAGTAAACACCACTTCAGTTTCGCACTACTCATGTACTGAGTCTGGAATGTTATAAAAACAGAAAAGTGGAATGATATCAAATTAAAAGATCTTTGTGCCGTTATGTACGGTTGAGGTCAAAAGTTTACATTCCCCTTTTAGAATCTGCAAAATGTGATTTATTTTACCAAACTAAGAGGGATCATACAAAATGCATGTTATTGTTTATTTAGTACTGACCTGAATAAGATATTTCGCCTAAAAGACATTTACATATAGTCCACAAGAGAAAGTAATAGTTGAATTTATAAAAAATGGCCCGTTCAAAACTTTACATCCCCTTGATTCTTAATACTGTGTTTTTACCTGAACGATCCACAGCTGTGCTTTTTTTTCTTCAGAAAAATTCTTCAGGTCCCACAAATTCAAAACACTCTCTGATACTCCAGAAGGAAACACTTTTCATTAAGAGCTAGGGGATGAAAACTTTTTGAATTTGAAAATCAGGGTAAATTTAATTTATTTTGTCTTCTGGAGCCTCTGAAGGGCAGTACTAACTGAAAAAAATATGATATTTAGGCAAAATAAGAAAAATGTGTTTATCTCCATTCTGTTCAAAAGTTTTCACCCTCTGGCTCTTAATGCATGGTTATTCATTCTGGAGCACCAGTGAGCGTTTGAACCTTTTGTAATAGTTGCATATGAGTCCCTCAGTTGTCCTCATTGTGAAAAGATGAATCTCAAAATCATATAGTCATTGTTTGAAAAGGTTCAAATACACAAAAATGTTGTAATATCTTATTCAGGTCCGTACTAAATAAACAATAACTTGCATTTTGTATGATCCTTTTTATTTTGGTGGAATAATTAACATTTTTTAAGATTCTGAAAGGGGGATGTAAACTTTTGACCTCAACTGTAATTATCTTGAAAGAAACGCTCATCATGTTTATCTATGGATGTTGCGGAAGGTAGAATCAAACTTGCATGTGCTCACCAATTAAAAAGTTTTTGCTTTTCTTTACTCCACACATGAAACCTAAATTATTCTTATTTGCTTTTGGAGTTTTGTTAACCATCTCTCTTAATGTGTAGTACTGACTGTAATGCAGCAATGGACCTCCAAATGCCTTAATATTAACGATGAACTGAGCCTCACTGGTGTCTTTTTGTCTTGTTGTCTGTCTAGGAAACGTACATTGAGATCCAGACAGAGCACCTACCTCAGTTACTGCTGCGGATGGTTTCCGCTCTTACCACACACCTGCAGGCCCTGGGCCTCAGAGAGCTCACCCATTGTCTGCGGCTCTGCTCGAAGATCCTCAGCAAAGTCCAGCCCCCTCTGGTGTCGCCCCTTGCGCTGCCCTCTGGTCCACCCTCTGCCGCAACTACTCCTTCCGCTAGAGACAAAGATGAAAAAAGGGTGAGAGCAGGCAATTAAATTGTTAAAACATGTTCAGTGAATACATACCTCAAGCCAGTTCACATATACTTTTTAAATAAATTACATCTTTATTAGTACATTTTGGGCATAATATGTGACCCTGGACCACAAAACCAATTATAAGGATCAATTTTTTTTAAATTGTGATTTATACATCATCTGAAAGATGAATAAATAACCTTTCCATTGACGTAGGATGTAGGTTTAAATAGCTAGGTTAAAATCTGGAATCCGAGGGTGCAAAAAATAAAAATACTGAGAAAAATCACCTTTTCAAGTTGTCCAAATGAAGTTCTTAGCAATGCATATTAGAAATCAAAAATTAAGTTTTGATATATTTACGGTAGGAAATTTGCTAAATATCTTCATGGAACATGATCTTTACTTAATATCCTAATGATTCCTAACGATAATTTTGACCCATACAATGTATTGTTGAATATGGCTACAAATATACCTGTGCTAAGTAAGACTGTTTTTGTGGTCCAGGGGCACATATATGCCTTTTTTATACATAAATGTCAATTATATGGGCTTCCCTTGGTAAATGATAGATAATCAAATGAAAATAATAGAATCTAATATGAATTTAAGTGCTTAGAGAAGCTTTGATTCAAACCCAAGTGGGGAAATACATTGGCACCAGTGCACAAGTGTGCTAGACTGAACCATAAAACGGTCACTTTCATCTCTGCCCTGTGCTTTATGTACAATTTGTTTAGGCTTTCCACTCAGGGAATATGTAGTGTAGATTAAACGGTAGCTTGACTTAATTGTTCAGTGTCCAGTGCTAAAATGTACTCTTTTCTTCTCTGACTTTGTACATCACTTGTACTTTATCTAACTGCCAATATCAACAGTACTCTGTCAACTCAGAAAGTCTCTAATTGTTTTGAAGTCTTTGAAAGCAGCCCCTACAGCATTAGTCTGTTAAATACAAGCCAATGTGGCCTGTTTTCTATACAAGCACTGGCCTGGAAACAACCATCCTTTTGCCTGATGGTGTGTGTCTCCCACTAACTCTCTGCTTTGGGTCCAGTCTTCCCTCCCTCAAGTTTGTTAGGGTGTGTGTGTGCCATGACCTGTTTGCTACTTTACTAGGATTGTGTGTCTCTATAATAAGTAGAGCTTCATCGAAATTATGCCAGACTCCCCGGATGGTGCCAGCATGCAGGGAGAGCAAGCAAGGGAATAGGGATGAGACGTTCATGCACAGCTGAGTTTCTCTCTCTAGTGGGAGCCAAGTCTAGCCTCTGAGGCCCAAGAGCCTGTCATTTCCACTCAGGTGAAAATGGCCTCCAACCTCTCAAGCTCTCGCCTTTCCCTCCTCTGGGGCTCGTGCAGTGCACTGCTTGCCACCTGAGTCTGTCTCTGCGCTGCTACACGGTTCTGTGACTGGAACACTTAGTTGTGGACGTCTGAATGTTTTATAACCAACTCACAGTGTGATGGGAAGGGCTTCATGTGAAAGTATAGGGCTGTGTTCTGAGCAAGAAATGGCCTCTGATTTGACATAGAAATCCTTGTCTCTGTGAGAACAAAACAAAAGGCTCAAAAGGCTCTACCGACTCAGTGTTTTCAAAGCAAATGTGCAAAGAAAGCCAAACACCCTTTACAAAAAAATGTAAAACAACGATGTTGGACGATTATGAAATTGCAGGAGAAAATGACATGAAGTTTTCCGCCTTCCCCTGCCTTTCACAGAAGTTCACAGATGAAGAACTAACCATTCGTTTCACTAGATAAGACCCTTATTCCTTGTCTGGGATCATGTAGAGCCCTTTGAAACTGCACTGACACTGCAATTTGGACCTTCAACCCATTGGTTTCCACTGAAGTCCTCTATGTGGAGTGTTTTGTATGCCTTGCTGTATAGTAATTAATATACATTTTCATTCCCTATCTTTCTCAGACTCTACCACTCACACTTGAAGTTTCTGGCAGTACTGATGTATTTGATGATGGTGAGACTGCTTCCAGCAGTCGGTTGTCAGAAAGTGGATTCACTGACTTCATCCAGTACCAGGCAGAACGTGGGGAGCAGCCTGATAGCATGCAGCTTCCCGAGGATGATCCATCCAGCCCTGAAGATGTACCTATCCAACCCAAACCGAAACCCAAATCTGCGCTCAGCAGTTCAGCCCACATCAAGCCCCAGGACAAACCAGTGATGCAGTGTTGCCTTGAGCATTTCCAGCAGTTCCTTTCTTGCCTAGTGAGGCTTTACATTACCCCAGGTGGACAGACAGATGCAGGGAAGAGCTGCAGTGCAGAAATTGACACTCTAACTGTGGTGGCTGATAAAAGATGCACAAGTGGGTTTGAGGAGCAGATGTCTTCTGAGCAGATGGAGTGCCTGGCTGCATTCACTGCTGCCTGCCAGCTTTTCCTAGAGTGCTCCAGTTTTCCAGTCTACATTGCTGAGGGCAACCTGAAGTCTTCGCCCACTAGAGAGGAGCAGGCAGGTAAAAATGATTGCTATTCTGTTGCTATTAACTCTTAACTTTACCAAGGTATGACCAGAATATTGTTATCCTTGATTGCCTTGTCAATTTCCTGACGTACATAATTGCACAATGTGTGTTTAATGCAAATGAATTTTGGGGCAATTAATGAGTATGCTTGTCCAACAGGTGAGAGTGTTCAGCCAGCGTTGTGGCTTCAGACCCTGATGGATGCGTGCTGTTCAGCTGTTGATTTCAGTATTCAAGCGGTGGCTATTTCACTTGTTATGGACCTCGTCGGTCTCACACAGTCTGTAGCTATGGTGACAGCTGAGCGTGTGGCAAGTCCAGACTCGGGCCAGCCAATGAGTCCAAGCCAGGGGCGTGTTGCAGTAGTGATTCGACCGCCACTCACACCGGGTATCTTGAAGTACATTGCAGAGAAAACCAATTTCTTCAAGGTGTGCATTGTTTCTTTATTTATTTGCATTCTGTTGTAGCCTCTCCTATATTGATCACCTTCTCACTTCTCTCCTGTAGAGTGTAGCCCTTATCTTATGGGATCAGCTGGGAGAGGAGACCCCCCAGCACCACAAGCGCAGTGTGGAGCTTTTTTACCAGCTTCACAATTTGGCTCCCTCCCCCAGCATTTGTGAAGATGTCATTAGCCAGCAGCTCATGCATCGGGACAGGGTCAGTCATACATGC
Source organism: Labeo calbasu (assembly GCA_019740295.1). NCBI lineage: Eukaryota > Metazoa > Chordata > Actinopteri > Cypriniformes > Cyprinidae > Labeo > Labeo calbasu. Next base: position 17,223 of record JAHKKF010475996.1, read on the forward strand.
ACCTCACAGACACCCATCTAACAATTTTCATGGAGCTGAATAACTATACATGCACAGATTTGTTTTCACATCTATTACATCTATATATTTTATTTCAGAGAATACGCCTGGAGGCTCATGTAAAATTCTCAGTTCTTTGGCACCTAACACGAGACTTGAATATCAACAAGTCCTCGCCTTTCAATCGGACCTTTGACAGGTAACAGCAATCTATGGTGGATGAAGTCTAATTATGCAAAAACAAATATTGTTCATTGATTGTTCAACCACCTCACTACTCTCTTCCTCTTGTAGGTCACTTTTTATCATGTTAGACAGCCTCAGTTATTGGGATGGCTCTGCAAGTGCTGTTGGCAGGGCCTGGCTGAACCAGGTTTTGCAGAGACATGATATAGCCCGTGTTCTTGAACCTCTACTGCTTTTGCTGCTGCACCCAAAAACCCACCGTGTATCCATACAACGGGTTCAAGCACAGCGTCACTGGACCCAGGTCTTTCCCAACCCACCGGAACAAGAGTCTTCTGAACCTATTTATATGAGGGATATGGGCTGTACTGAAAGTAAGCAGGTTCTTCTAGCAATTTAAATAGCATCTGCAAATATATACTAACAAACATGCTTTTGTCCACTTCGCAGATTATAACCAGATATCAGGGAATGACCACAGGGGTGTCCCAGCATGTAGCAGATGCCTCCCATTGGATGATATGGAACCCTTTAGTCTGACGGTTAACCCTTTGAGTGACAGTCTTTCGCTCTTGAGCCTCAGCAGTGAGAACCTGCAGCTCTGTGGCGAATATCAACCTCCTGATCAGCAGGGGGAGCCCCAGAGCTCAGATTCGAGTGGCTCTCAGTCATCCACTGTAGACAATGGCAGCTTTGATGAACTTGAGGGAGGTGGTAGCACTGTTAATATATCTGATCCTGTACTTTGTCAGTCGGTTTCATTAGAGGAAGAGTCCTTGCACAAGGCAGTGTCTGCTGTGCTTTTTGAGATAGTGGACAGGGTGGTGCAAATGGTGGAGAAAGAGTCCTCTGAGACACCATCTCCTGATGGCTGGCCTCAGACAGACTCTGACAGTTCCAACTCGTCCACCGATATGTCCAATGGGCCATGCATCACCCTTGCCCCCTTCTCCAACAACCAACCTAGAACGCTTCCAGAACTGGTTGCAGGGGGAACCTTGGAGTTCCTGGCTGTGGCCTCAATTGATGCTTCAGGGGAGGAGGAACATCGGGAAGGCATTGCTCGCCATAGTTCCTCCCCTTCGATCATTACACTGCCGGATGGCAGTGGCAGTGCTGGCACCGAGCAGAGTCTTCAAGTTGATGACCCGCACCGCAAGCGCAGCCACAGCAGCACCCAGCTCAGCCTGAAGGGCAAGATTATGGAGCGTCTAGTTGACAAATCCCCAGGAGCCAAGCCCAAAGTCAAAAAGGTCAAGAGGAAAGATGATGAGAGGCGCAAGACCAACCAGGCCGAGAAGAGTCGGCCACCCAACATCTTCTTCGGTGATAGTCTTGACTTGGAAAACTGGTACAGCTGTGGAGAAGGGGAGGTTTCAGAGATTGAGAGTGACATAGGCTCACCCGGTGGTGGTGGGGCTGCTAGTGGAGCAGGAGGTTCTCGCACCTCTGGGTCACCTCCTCGTTTTAACATCCATCCCCTATACCAACATGTGCTGCTATATCTACAGCTTTATGACTCCTCTCGGACTCTGCACGCACTCTCTGCCATTGCAGCCATGCTTCGCACTTCACCGGCAGGATTTGTGAGCGCCATCTCCACCACCAGCATAAACAACACATACACGCCACAGCTCTCTCTGCTCCAGAACCTGCTAGCACGTCATCGCGTCTCCGTAATGGGCAAAGACTTCTACTGCCCCATCCCGCAGGACTCGCACTCCCACTCCTTCCGAAGTGCCATGTTCCTGGAGATCATCATCTCCCTTTGCCTGTATTTTCTGCGCAGCTATTACTCGGCCCATGTGGCCGCCACATCACAGGACCTTGCAGGCAACCATGCCATGCAACTGACCAGTGTGGAGGTGTTGACTTTGCTCTTCAGTGAGCTCGTCAAGGTCACTGGGGGCTCAGCCAAGGGCTTTGCAAGCTTCATTTGTGACGTGCTGTCCAAATGCAAGGTGCAGAAGGTAGTGCTACACTGTTTGCTTTCCACCATCTTTAGTGTACAGAAGTGGCACGAACACCACGTCCGTGGCACCAATGTGGCTGCAGTTGAGGAAGGACTTTCAGAAGACAGCGTCATCAATCTGTCAGAGGACCAGTTGGACAACTGCAGCGCCATACAGTCTCAACTACTACGTCTGCTGCAGAGCCTGGTGGTGTTGGAGCACCGTGTGATGCTCCCAGTGGATGAGGGTGGTGAGGGAGGTCCAGGGTCGACTGGGTCCAGTGGAGGACCTAATGGCCCCGGGGCTGGGTTTGAGCTAATTGGAGGCGAGGTAGAGCATGTCAACCCACAACAACCTATGACTTCCTTGCAATACCTGCATGGGCAACCCATCACGGCTCAGGGTATGTTTCTGTGCGCTGTGATCCGAGCCCTGCATCAGCATCATGCTTGCAAGATGCATCCACAGTGGATTGGCCTTATTACAGCCACTCTGCCATACATGGGAAAAGTTCTTCGGCGAGTAGTTGCATCGGTTACGCTTCAGCTGTGCAAAAACCTTGACAACCTTATCCAGCAATACCGCTATGAGACGGGCCTCACAGACACCAGGTACTCGTCCAGTTTAGTTATGTAGCAGAGAAAT
>JAHKKF010476009.1:0-10276 GCA_019740295.1 Labeo calbasu
GTCTGACCGCCCAGAGCCACGCCACGTCTCGTCTGACATCCCAAGGTCACGGCCTATCATGATGGCCAGCGTGCTGGACCCACCACTAGTGTCAGTGAAGGCAGCAAACATCCCAGTGGCGTCAACACCTTCTTGGCGTCAACACTCAGGTCCCGTCTGGTCTCAAGCCTGCTCCAGAGATCCCGTCTGGTCTCAAGCCTGCTCCAGAGGTCCCGCCTGGTCTCAAGCCTGCTCCAGAGGTCCCGCCTGGTCTCAAGTCTGCTTCAGAGGTCCCGTCTGGTCTCAAGTCTGCTCCAGAGGTCCCGTCTGGTCTCAAGTCTGCTCCAGAGGTCCCGTCGGGTCTCAAGTCCGCTCCAGAGGCCTCTTCCGTCAGAGAAGCTGTGCCAATGCCTCCAGCACTGGCTGTAGATCCTCCTATGGAGGCGGCGTTATCCTATGCTCTGCCCTGGAGGGTCCCTGCGCCTCCTGTTCCGCCCTGGAGGGCTTCGGTGCCTCCTGCTCTGCCCTGGAGGGCTCCTGCACTTCCTGCTCTGCCCTGGAGGGCCCCTGCGCCTCCTGCTCTGCCCTGGAGGGCTCCTGCGCCTCCTGTTCCGCCCTGGAGGGCTTCGGTGCCTCCTGCTCTGCCCTGGAGGGCTCCTGCACTTCCTGCTCTGCCCTGGAGGGCCCCTGCGCCTCCTGCTCTGCCCTGGAGGGCTCCTGTCCCTCCTGCTCTTCTGTTTGTCTCTATCCCTGCTCTTCCCAGATCCCAGTCCCTGACGCGGGTGCCTGCTCTGCCCCGGAGGGCCCCTGCGCTTCCCGCTCCGCCCTGGAGGGCTCCTGCTCCGCCTCCGGCCCTGCCCTGGGGGGCTCCCAGGGTTCCTGCTCTGCCTCTTGCTCCGCCCTGGAAGGCTTCTGCCCTGCCGGTTCTGCCTCAGTCTCCTGGCCCTCCCACCGCTCCCCAGGACTGTTTTTCGGTTGGAGCGTCTGGAAACCGCTCCTTGGGGGGGGCTATGTCACGAATCTGGTTGGTGTCCTGTGGTCCGCTCACCGCCAGATGTTGCTCTCACCCTGTCACTATACTCAGACTGTTACTTTGCACCCCGGACTACTACTTCCATCACCCATCGCGCTGATTGCGTTGACTCCTGTGATGAATCAGCGGCGCTATAAAAGCCCCGGTCTTTCCCCTTGCAAACCACGGAGTATTGTGAGTTGTTGTTGTGTTCTATTGTTAGCGTTCCCAGTGTTTTGTTCTCTCGCCTGGTTATCTCGTTGTCGACTGTCTCACCGCCTGCCTTTTTGGACTATCGCTTGTTATAAGGATTATTCTCTACGTCTTGCCTGTGATTTACCATGTATCTGTCTCGTCCCTTAAATAAAGGCTTGCATATGGATCCGCTCGCCTCTCGCCTCTGACTCCCCGTTACAATACCGATACTTAAAAAGTATTGCGATACCCTGCTTTTAAAAATGGTATGATTCCGCATTTTACTAGTACTGGTACTTTAAGAATGTATTTTAATAAGAGCCGTATTTCTGCATGTCTGTGTTAGTGAATGGCTTAGAGGCAAAGTTTTGTTTACTAACGTTACACACATACGCGTGATGCTCGCAGTGTTATCAGCCTCTGCCGCCACAAAATGAGTACATGAACACATGAACATAATTTCTAGAACTGCTCTGAGAGTCACTGCATGAGCATTTTACCATTTTTTTGGTTGCGGAAAACTATTGTCATATAATGAAGGTCTTAAAGATCTCCACAGCAACCCATCAAAATAAAAGTTTGGTTTAACTTGACAGTCAGAAATATATGAATATATTACTTAATGTAAAGATAGCACTACTACTAATAATAAAAATATTATTACAAAAACTTTTAAGGTGTATTTACCAGAAAAAAAAAAAATTAAAAAATACCGGAATTTATTCACCATAAAATTGTAAATACTCAACACAATATTTCCGAAAAAAAAAAAAAAAAAAAAAAAAAAAAAGCAAGAACTAAATATCCTATAATAAATTAATTCTTTATCAAATCTAATTATCCTTTATAAATTCATTAGACATACTTTTGATTATTAAAATGTAATGAAACGATTAAAATAGAATCGATCAATCAGTTAATGGAAAACAGAGATTCACAAACAAAACTGAATTTGAGAAAAATAATAAAATGTATTTCATAGGGCCTTAAAAACATGTAATTTAAAATATATATATATATAATTTGCAGTTAAATTCTGCAAGTTTCATTATTTCAATTAATTAGACATGCTTTTTGCTTTTTTTTTTTTTATGTAACCATTAAAATAGAGTCAAGAATTACAATGGAATTTGAGAAAAAAATAAAACAGATTTAATAGGGCCCTCTTTATTTCATTTGTGTCTTTGTTTTATTGTAGTTGTCCTTTAGTTTGTTACTTGCATCTAGGTTTGTATTATTAATAACAAAGATAAAATAACAAATGACTATGTCATGATATAAATTGTTATTGTGAAATAAAATTACTATGAAATAAGATTTGGCTTTATCCTAAGCATTCAGCTTCTGTCATTCAGCGAAGCGCTCTATGTGTGTATCTGTTGTGTTCTGCTTTTTAGTGCCAGTTTACACAGCATTATTTTGAGAACACAATGTCTAAAGAGGCAAAAAAGTCAGATAGCAAGTCACGTTACAAGCAGTGTGTTCCTCCCTGCTCACGATACATCCCGAGCTGGGATACACACAGCATGTGCCTGGTTTGCTTGGAAGCGGATCACGCAGAGTCAGCTCTCGAGGGAGCCGCACTAAGAGCGGCTTTCCCTGCGTGCTCTCTGCTCCTGGAAGGCTATTTTAAGGAGGGAGCCTTAGCTAGCGTTCCTTGTGGGTCTGGCCCCGCTTCCACTGAGGCAGAGCGGCAGCTGCACTCGTGGGGTTCGCAGCTGGATCTGCTGGAGGGAATGGAGACGGGTGACCCCCTATCTCCTTCCTCACTTGGTAGATCTGGGGCCCGTTCTCAGGGATTGGAAGCCCACTCTGCGGTTTCTCCCCCCCCCGGCCTCGTTAAACATTGATTGGCCCACCCTTCCTGCATAATAGGTCACTTCCTTCCCACCGGAGCCTGCCGTTCTTCCCCGACCTCCACACTGAGGTGTCTCTTCATCCCCGTATCGGACTACTATGGCAATGTGGCAGGCAATGCTCCCACCCGGCAGCCCCAAGAGCTACAACGTGACAAGGGAGAAACCGCTGCCTTGGGGAGCTCAAGAGGTAGACACTCTCCTGAGGAAGGAGGCCATCGAGGTGGTCCCTCTTCACGACAGGGAGTCCGGGTTCTACAGCCGGTACTTCATTGTCCCATTTTAGATCTGCGGCAGCCGAACCACTCAGTCATGTGGCTAAAGTTCAGGATGCTGAATGTCAGTCAAGTGGTGTCACAAATCAGGTCAGAGGACTGGTTTGTCACAATAGATCTAAAAGACGCATACTTCCACGTCTCCATCCTTCCTCATCACAGGAAGTTCCTGAGGTTTGCTTTTAGGGGCGAAGCATACCAGTATTGGGTTCTTCTGTTCGGCCCACAGTACATGTTCCTGGGCATCTTAAAATGGGAGCAGACATCCTGTCGAGGCAGGGGCCGAGGCCCGGGGAATGGATGCGCAATGTCCCCTCTGGTACTCTCTGACTCATCCAGCTCCCCTGGGGCTGAATGCCATGGTACAGAAGTGGCCGAGGCTTTGTCTGTATGCCTTTCCCCCGATCACTCTGCTCCCGGGAGTTCTGGAGAGAGTGCACCGCGACGGGGTCCGTCTTCTCTTAGTAGCCCCGTACTGGCCGGCCGGAGCATGATTCTCGGACCTGATTTCCCTTCTCGACGGCTCTCCATGGGAGATTCCCATCAGGAGGGAACTCCTCTCTCAGGTCCATCCTCCACCCTCGCCCGGAGTTGTGGAAGTTGTGGGTGTGGCCCCTGAGGCCACACCCATAGCTTCAGGTCTCTCAACCGAGGTTGTTGAGACCATCCTCCAATCCAGAGCTCATTCCACTAGGAAACTGTACGCCCTGAAGTGGAGACTCTTCACTTCATGGTGCGGACACCACCAGCAGGACCCAGTTAACTGGCCAGTTGGTACAGTGCTGGAGTTTCTGCAGGATCGGTTTTCCGCAGGGTTAGCCCACTCCACCCTGAAGGTCTATGTGCGGCTATCTCAGCGTACCACACCCTCTGGGTGGCCCTTCAGTGGGTAGGAACCCCCTTGTTACACATTTCCTCCGCGTTGCGCTGAGGCTGAGTCCTCCGGTACGACCCCGGGTCCCTCCCTGGGACCTCGCCGTGGTGCTAGAGGCGCTTTGTAGGCCCCCTTTTGAACCTATCGAAGTGTCTTCAGATCATTGGCATTAACATCTCTAAAGAGAGTAGGAGATCTTCACCTCTCTGTGGCCCCTTCCCATTTAGACTTTTTGCCTGGCATGGCCAAAGCCTTTTTATACTCTCGTCCTGGGTATGTTCCCAAAGGTCCCCTCCTCTGCACCATGACCTGTTGTACTCCAGGCCTTTGTCCTCCTCCCTTTCAGGAACCGGACCAGCAGAAGCTTAATTGTATGTGTCCAGTTACAGTCCACAAAGCTGCCATGTGGAGAAGGGCGGACTAGTTATTTGTTTGTTATGGCCCCTTTAAGAGGGGTCTCCCTGCTTCCAAGCAGACCCTCAGCTGCTCGATCGTGGATGCCATCACTTAAGCCTATGAGTCCTCGGGCCTTCCCTCTCCCTTGCGGGTCAAGGTCCACTCTACCCGAGGCATGGCTGCCTCTAAGGCCTTCCTGGCAGGTGTCCCAATGCAGGACATCTGTAACGCTGCGGCATCGTCCACGCCCCTTACCTTCATCAGGTTCTATGACTTAGACCTGTGAATCGCTCCTGGCTCTTCTGTCCTTTGCCCTAGCATACACTAGGCAGGGACTTGGAATTATGGTGGCGTGGGCATATCGTTCCCATAGCGTTTGATGCAACTCGAGTTCCTGAAGGGGAACGTCTCAGGTTACGTCTGTAACCATGGTTTCCCGAAGGGAACGAGACGTTGCGTCTCGGGCCATACTTCCGGCATCCCTGCAAGCGCTTGCTTATATCTTGAAGCTGAATGCCGGCTCCAGCGCACATGCTTTTAAAGATTCCTGGTCTATGACGTCACCCGCCCGTGGTGATTAATGATTAGTTCATGATTATCTGATTTAATCTAACAAAAAATGTTAACATCACTTATTATTCATTTATAAATGCATAGTCATGTTTTGTAAATTATTAGTTCATCATTACGTAATTATTTGTAAGTGACTTGTAAATAAATTAACAAAACATACACAAATTGTTAGCATATCACTTATTCATCATTTATGAATGTTTTGTAACATCAACTAATCACTTATAAATTACTTACAACTGGATGTTATTATAAAGTGTTACCATTAGAGATCCCACCAATCTTTCTTATGTGATGTATTTATAACCAGACATTAAGTATCAATATTAGCAGTGCATATTTTAGTAACTGACAGTATATATTATGGTAAATGGTTCACTGGAAGCAGCTCTGATTGTAAAGTCTTACAGCAGTAGAAAGACCTTCGGTATCACTCCTTCAGACATTTAGGATGTAAAAATCTGTCACTGAAGGAGCTTCTCAGGGATGATACTATTTCATACAGTGGATGGGAGTCATTCTCCAACAAAGATGATAGCTTAGCAACAATCCTCCTTTCTCCCACCTCCTGTACTGTATCCAGGGGCATCCCCAGGACTGAACTTGCCTTCCTGATCAATTTGTCCAATCTCTTCCTATCTGCATTAGAGATGCTGCTGCACCAGCAGACCACTCCAAAAAAGATGGCTGAAGCCACCACAGAGTCAAAAAAGGTCTTCAATAGTGCACGCTGCACACCAAAAGACCTTAATCTCCTCAACAGAAAAAGTCTGCTCTGCTCCTTCTTATAAATTGCAGCTGTATTGTCTGTCCAATCCAGTTTATTGTTCAAATGAAACCCCAGATATTTATAAGAATCCACTCTCTTAATGTCATTTCCCTGGATATTAACCAGTGATAGTGAAGGATGTTTGTGCCTACGGAAATCCACCACCAGCTCTTTGGTTTTCCCTGCATTTATCTGGAGGCAGCTCCGCTGGCACCAGTCCACAAAGTCCTGGATCAGTTCTCTGTACTCTGTGTCACCATCATCTGTGATCAAACCAACGATGGCAGAGTCATCTGAGAACTTCTGCAGATGGCAGTTTGCTGAGCTGAATATAAAGTCTGCAGTACAGACAGTGAAGAGGAACCGAGCCAAGACCGTCCCCTGCGGAGCTCCAGTGCTGGAAACAACTATGTCAGACATACCGTCACGAACCCTCACGTACTGTGGTCGATTTGTGAGATAATCCAGTATCCAGGTAGAAAGATGATGATTCACCCACATGTAATCCAGTTTATCCCTCAGAAGTGCAGGTTGAATAGTATTAAAAGCACTAGAGAAGTCAAAAAACTTGACTCTCACTGTGCTCCCTGACTTTTCCAGGTGAGAAAGAGCTCTATAAAGGAGGAAAATAACAGCTTCATCAATTCCTATACCTGGCTGGTAGACAAACTGAAGTGGATATATTAATGGACTCACCATCAGGTGTGAGGTCAATGTCACCGGTCTATAGTCACCGAAGTCTTTTGGACGAGACGTTTTTGGTACAGGCACCATGCAAGATGTCTTCCACAGCTGTGGCACATTCCCCAACTTCAGGCTCAGACCAAACATGTACAACAAAATGGCACACAGCTGGTCAGCACAGGTTTTAAGGAGCATGGGGCTGATGCCATCTGGGCCCGCTGCCTTCCTCAACTTTAACCTCCTGAGCTCCCTCTTCACCTGGGCTTCTGTGAGGGGCAGTGTGTCATGGGTAGAGAGGGGACTGGGCAAAATAGGTAAGGGGGGTAAATCAAATGTGTTATAGGTAGGCTGTGAGCTGAGAGCAGTACAGAGAGAGGTAGGGCTGGAACAACTGATTCAGGTCATTCACCCACTTCAACTTGAGAGCTGGACTCCTTATGACCTCCTTAGTTCTCTTTGAACAGCTCTCAATTCCTCCTTGTTTCCTGATCTAAAAACCATCTTCTTCTGTTTAAGAAGAGCCTTTATATTAGGATTAATCCATGGCTTATTATTGGAAAAACACTGTACAGACCTAACAGGGACAGTATTCTTCACACAAAAGTCAATATAATCTGTAATACAATCTGTTAATTTATCAATATCCTCCCCATATGGATTACACAATTCTTCCCACACAGTTGTGTCAAAACAGTCTTTCAAAGCCTCACTAGACTGCCATTCTTGATATCTTGCTTCTAGTGGGGAAAGCAGATCTCGTGATGCAAGCACATTAGCAGAACTCAGCGAAAATTGCGGGCATCGTGGGCAAAGTGTTTACATCATGATGTATCGTTGCGAGAATCAGTGCATGCTCAGGTCACTTCCGAGTCCATCAGCTTATATCTATCGACACCGCAAATTCGCATTTGAGTTTAAGAACTCGAATCTGGTGAGAAACTCTGTGGGAAACGAACCCCTGTTGCGAAATCCTGATTGAACGCTTACAGGGAATGAAATTGCAGACTATCTGCTTGCTCCTGAGCAAGCGACAAAGCTGCCGAATAATACTGAACAGAGCTTATATAGGAATGCCATGATAGTTGTCGTATTCCTATAGGTAGATGTGATCAGCTGAGAGTCAGCTGATGCAAGCTTGACTCATGTGACCTGCTAGAATGCTATATGCTTAATTTAAGTCCTGTTTATTCCTGTCTGAGTTTATTCCATTCCTAGCTTCCGAGAGTTAATGTCTAGTTTAAGTCCTAGTTACTTTCTGAGTTATTATTGTCTTGATCCTAGCCTGGTTTCCTCATTTTGCCTGTTTCTCTGCCTGCCCTGGAATTATCACCTGACTGCTGGATTACCCGTTTGCCTAGTCCCCTGGATATTGTTTGCTGCTGATTGACCCCCATCTGTTTACTGGACTACTCTTGTGTCTTGCCTGTGCCATACTTGTTTACTGGTGATCGACCTTGCCTATGTTTTCTAATAAGAGCTTGCATATGGATCTGCATGCCTTCTCCATTCACTCCGTAACAGAATACTCAGACACATGAGAATCCAGCAGCTTTTCTGAGGAACATTGGCCAGGAATGGACACTGCAAGAATTTTGTTAGCCCTTAAACAAGCCATCACAAACTATTCTGATCGACCGTACTGTCTTTTGATAGAGTTATTTTTGTGATGGCTTGAATCTACCTTTGCAATCTGAGCTTAGACACGAGGGTCCGCGTTCAGCACTCGCTCAGTTTCTGGATTATGCTTTGTTGACTGTTGGCTCTTGGTTTACTGTGGGTGTCGTGGAGGAAGAACGTGACCCTGCGTCTATGACTGAATTAGCGGCTGCACCAGAGCGGGCTCACATAATGGTGGTGACAGCGAAGCCTGTTTGCAAAATGGCGACCACAACAATGACCTGTTATGTAACAGCTGCCATCCTTGAGTTAAGTCACGTCTCAGCTGATCTCCCAGTGTCTCGTCACATCTCAGCTGATCTCCCAGTGTCTTGTCACATCTCAGATGATCATCTAGAGTCTCGTCACATCTCAGCTGATCTCCCAGTGTCTCGTCACGTCACAGCTGATCATCTAGAGTCTCGTCACGTCACATCTGATCATCCAGATTCAAGTCACGTCACAGCTGATCTTCCAGAGTCTCGTCACGTATTGTCTGTTTTTAGGCTGTGTTCACTACTGCCGAATTTCCAGAGCCAGCGACGTTCGTGGGATGATTGCCAGAAGTGGCAGCTGAGGCTGCAGAACCTCCAGAAATGGCAGTGGCCGCTCCGGATCCTCCAGAGGTGACGTCTTTCACTTCAGCTTTGGTTATGGCAGTGGCGCCCATCTGTGAACTCACTGGCTGTCTGTGAACTCCTGTCTTGTCCCGAACTAGCCACGGAGGCCATTTATGAACTTCTGTCATACAACCGAGGAGGCTATCTCTGAACTCTCGTCCTCTTCTTAACCGGCCATGGAGGCTGATTTTGAACTGTTTGTCTAGTCGCAACTAATGAGTCTGATTTTGAACTGTCTGTCTTGCCAGTTTCTGCCAAGGAACCAAAACCTGAACTGTTGGCCTTTCTTAATGCTGTTGTGGGATGTGATTTTGAATGACCTGTCTTTCCAGTTTTAATCAGTGTGTCTAATTATGAATTGTCTGTCCATCCAGTTCTCCCAAAGATTTCTGATTTTGAACTGTCTGCCTGTCTGGTTTCTGCTAAGGACCCTGATTGCAGAGGTCTTCTGCTCCGTCTGCTCCACAGTGGTGGTCTTCTGCTCCGTCATGGAGGTCTTCTGCTCCGTCTGCTCCACCGTGGAGGCCTTCTGCTCCACCTGCTCCACTATGTTGGCCTTCTGCTCCGCCCTGGTGGCCTTCTGTCCTGCTCTGGTGGTCTTCTGCTCTTTCATGGAGGTCTTCTGCTCCGTCTGCTCCACCTCCTCCACTGTTTTGGCCTTCTGCTCTGCCCTGGTGGTCTTCTGTCCTGCTCTGGTGTTCTTCTGCTCCGCTGTGGGGATCTTTGGACCCGTCTGCCCTGCTGTGGTGATCCTCAGCTCGGTCTGACACATCTGGCATCCTTGTCTCTTCGCATAGTTTTCGCTCATGGCTTTTGCCTGCTTCATCACTGATTGTGACATTCTGTGTTTTGGATGACGTGTTTGAAATGGATCATATCCACCTTATTCTTCAACGTGGAAGTAAGCATATGGGTGAGAATTCTGTTTTTATTAGCCACTACAGTGAACTAACTAGAAGAATAAAAATGTGCAGTAAATTATTTGCACTACAAACCAGTGTGTTCATACTTAAGATAATACATTGAAATAATATGGTAAGTACACAGCAATTTGCAATATCAAGCAGCAAAACATAGCTGGACATGGATGAGACCGGAAGCCAGACACATTCCATTTACAAATGGCCACGCCCACTCTTGCAGTAAGAAAAAGGTGGATAGTATTTTCAGCATTTAACAACTTAAATTCTGCACATTCCAAACTGTTGTATTCTGAAACTGCGATTGCAACACATTTCACAGCATTTGGACAACTTTTAGTTGCAATAAATTTGCAATAAATAGTGATTTTATTATTATTATTATTATTAAGTTGGCTTGAGAAAGCCAACTTACTGATATTCTATTTAAACTTCTTATTATTATTAAGTTGGCTTGAGAAAGCCAA
>JAHKKF010476015.1:0-29558 GCA_019740295.1 Labeo calbasu
ATATTTTGACATTTTTTCCATATATTTCCATGTTTATATTTATATTTACATAATTTATATTATATATAAATATTTTCAATATATAAACATAACATGTTTCTTAAATATCTACATGCATGTGCGTGTATTTATATTGACATAATAAATATACACAGTTTACACAAATATATTATGTAAACCAAAACTTTTATTTTGGATGTGATTAATCACAATTAATCATTTGACAGCACTACTTGAAATACAAAATATAAACTAAACATTTTATTTTCATTTAGTTTAAGTACTAAAATAACTAAAACTAGAATAAAAATGAGATAAAAAAAAAACAATATAGACATATTTTAAAGAATTAATCAAATTTATGACAAAAACAAAATTACTAAAACTTTAAATATAAAATAAAACAAATATTTTTTAAAATTCTAATTGAAAATGTTAACAAAAACTACAACTGTATATCAGTGATACTAAAATAACACTGCAGCAAACAGGATAAAGTATTAATGTAATGTAACTGTAATTCAAGTTTCAATTTAAAGAAGGTTGATATTCCTAAAGAAGTTCACTTCCAGAACAAAAATGTACAGATAATTTACTCACCCCCTTGTCATCCAAGATGTTTATGTCTTTCTTTCTTCAGTCGATAAGAAATTATGTTTCTTGAGGAAACCATTACAGAGTTTTTCTCCATATAGTGGACTTCAATGGTGCCCCCAAGTTTGAACTTCCAAAATGCAGTTTAAATGCAGCTTCAAATGGCTCTAAATGATCCCATCCGAGGAAGAAGGGTCTTATCTAGCGAAACGATCGTTCATTTTCGAAACAAATTGACAATTTACATACTTTTTAACCTCAAATGTTTGTCTTGTCCGTGTCAATACAGTTAGGGAATGTCGAAAAACTCCCATCTCGTTTTATTTCTTCAACGTCAAAATCGTTCTACATCGCTGTTTTACCTTTTTTTTTTTAAAGGCCACTTGATCTAAACGAGATGGGAGTTTTTCAACATACCCTAACTGTATTGGCTATTGAACTGGAAAAAAAAACAGAGCACAGGAAGACTTAGACAAGATGAGCGTTTGAAATTAAAAAGTATGTAAACTGTCCATTTTTTTCCAAAATGACCGATCTTTTTTCTAGATAAGATACTTCTTCCTTGGCTGAGATTATTTAGAGCCATTTTAAGCTGCATTTAAACTGCATTTTGAAAGTTCAACCTTGGGGGCACCATTGAAGTCCACTATATGGAAAACAATCCTGATTTTTTTTCCTCAAGAAACATAATTTGTTATTGACTGAAGAAAGAAAGACATGAACATCTTGGATGACAAGAGGGTAAGTAAATTATTTGTAAATTTTTGTTTAAGAAGAGAACTTGCTGCCAAAAATAAAAAAGGAAAGAAAAACATGCAATGGAAAAGCTACATTAACCACAATGGAAACCAACATTAGAAAAACCTAATGTAGGTTTCCCTTGTGGTGTTAAATGATCATGAATTTTGACCATATTATAAACCTCTCACCAGAAGCAGTTAACCCTCTCCTGACTGTAATCAAACTGGACAGCAGAACACTCCGTCAGATTCAGGGTTCGTATCGGATCTACAAACTGAGGAGAGTTTTCTGTGAGATAAACAATCAACTTTAATACTTACATAATTATAAATCTTATATACAAAATCCACAGACCTACCATTTTATCCTTAAAATATTTAAGTTCATATCTATTCAGTGTGAACCATCTCTGCTTCCAGTTCTGCCAAGAAAATAAATAAAAAGGAAACCATCAGCCAACAAAACTAGGTCTAGGTTTGCTCTAGAACCAGTTTAACCAAGTTACAATTTACCTTATTACCATGAAACTGGCATTTGCACTTTAATATTAGTCTATATTTATATAGTAACCTGTGTAACCATACCTTGATGATTGCTCCTTGTTTAACCAGATAACCCTCTTTAGTGCCAAGCTGTTGACAACATAAAAACATTTTTGACTTTGCTCTTTACAAGCCACATTACTGTTTCAAATGTAGTATATGTGTGTGTGGACTTACTGCTGGAGCATTAGGCACTAGATCGTTTTCATGCCGGCCTGTCTGCATGGCCGTATGCACACACACCGTCTCATAAATGGATGGTTCTTCCACCTGCCGTGGGTATGGGAACCGCAGCACTATCAGGTTTCCTTGGTTACAAGAGTGAAACAGGAAATAAGGTCACTGTGCCAGAGAAATGTTAAAAAAAAACTGTTTGTGAAGTGTAAATTAAAAGGGCACAGCTAACCTGTTTCACTGCCTAGCAGAGGCTGATTGGCAAGGTGACTGCAAAAATCCTGAAGGGAAGGGAATTCATTGAAGCCAAAGGAATATTTGCCAAACTGCCGTCGGACATGAAAGTGTTTCACTGAATCCTTCGCTCTAAAAATGTTCAGAGATGAAAAAGCAAGTGAGGAAATGTCTGAAATATCAGTATTGTTCAGTGTTAACTTGTTTATAGTACTGGTGTATAAAAGCTTGTTGAAATACGGAGAAAATTATTTCGACAAGGTCACACACTATAAACGAGACGCCAGATAACCAGGCGTTTAAGCATCTGTCAGAGTCACAGTGACCGGGCAGGTTCCTGCTTCATGGCTTGTGAATCAGTATCTTATTTTTATATTTTAGTAGGAGTATAGTGGCTTTACTATAAAGACACAAGACAAAGTGATGTTTACAGCTGATACATTGAAAAGGAGAACTGAAAAACTTCAAGAAATCTAAAGAACCACAGAAAATAAGAGAAATGGAAAAATAAGAGGACTAACAAAAGTCATATTAGTTTATCATTTGATTTTTAACTTGCTTGCTTAAAAGGTCAGAGGAAAAAAAGCTCATTTCAGCAATGGCGAGTGTCTATACTGTTGCAAATAACAAAGGTCAGATACATTCACTGAGGATATTAGATGTGTATATGGGCCATTCCACAGAATTGGTGCAAACTGATGCCCACAACCAAAAAAACTACTTTAAAAGCATTTAAGTACTCAAATCTTAGATGTTTACTAAGATCCTTCTATTATCTATTAAAATCCACAATAACATTTAAAATATCAGAAAGCTTAATATATATAAAATCATCATTTATTGGGTACTTTTAATTGGGAGGTGGCTGTCCCAAACCCTAACCCCTAAATTTCACCTTGTGAAGATTTTGAAATAATTTTTGCATTTTATTGTTGTTTTTGAAAAAATCATTTTGAAAAAGTGAAGTTTTTTGATCTGTTTGTTCACTTGATCTGGAAAGCATCTGCTGTGTACAAACATCTGACAGACATCTGTAAGAAGTCAGTTTTACATACATTCTAAATCATAAACATCTTAAAGACATCTAATAGACGTCTTTTTGACATCTGATAGGAAACGTCCTATAGACGTATTGCAGACACTGTAAAAAATACGTCTTTCAGATGTAAATGCAGACGTCAAATAGATGTCTCCGAGATGTACATGTCCAATCAGGGATGTCCGGTAGTGACATAATTGTTTTTTTTTGGGTGTTATTCCATAACATTTAGTTTTTTATGTGTAAACCTTTTCAGAACTGTGCTAGCTATCCAAGTGCTGATAAACATCTTTGGGCTATGTTCAAAAAAATCTAAAATTGTCACTACCAAAACAGTCACGATCAAAACATTTGGTGAAGTTTCGGTAGTGATGTAATTGTTCTTTTGGGTGTTATTCCATAGCATTTAGTTTTTATAAGTGTACAACTGTTCAGAACTGTGCTAGCTAACCAAGTGCTGATAAACATCTTTGGGCTGGGCTCAAAAGTATCTAAAATTGTCACTACCGAAACAGTCATGACAGAGACGTCATTGTTGTTTTGGTAGTGACAAAAGGGAACAAGTAAAACTTTATTGGTGGAAATAAACATACTAAAACTAAAAAAATACTAAAAAACATACAAACAAATTGGATAACTGCTAAAATTTTGTTTTAGTAGTGTTTTAGTGTTTGCTATCAAAAATTACTGCCACTACTGAAAATGTGCAGTCACGACTGAGACATGGGATGCTTTGTCAAAAACAAAGTATACTGAATTATCAACTAAGATGTTATGATAGTGTTTGGTTCAATGTGTATTTAAACTAATGCATCCTTAACTTTGAAATCAGTATGAACAACTTTTTGCCTTTTACAAAGTAAGATTAGATTCAAAATACAACAAATCTCATAAAGTACACTTGACATATTGTTAAAATTGTAACTGTTATTGGAAAACTTTTTAATAAAATAGCAAGAAATATATTTACAAAGTAGATGTAAGCAAAGTTATAACAGGTCAATATAACCCTTCTAATTAAATTATATATTACTGTGTTTTGATAGTGCCAAATTTGAAACTTTCTGAACATACAATATGAGAATTAACTGCACAATTACTTGAAAAGTGTAACTTGGATGTTATACAATTTGCATACATACAACATTTGTGAAAAAAAAAAAAAATTCAAGATGTTTCCAACTTGACTTTGCATCAGTTCTGTAGAATGGCCCATATACTGTATATATACACTGCCATTCTATGTTTGGGGTCAGTAAGATTTTTTTAATACTTTTATTCAGCAAGGATAGAATAAAATAATCAAAAGAAACAATGAAGTAATTTACAATGTTAAACATTTTTATTTAAAATAAACACTGGTCTTTTTAACTTTCTAAGAAACCTGAAAAACATGTTTTCAACAGTTTGAACTGTATGAACTGTTTTCAACATTGATAACAATAAGAAGTGATTTCTGAAGGATCAGGTGACACTGAATACTGGAGTAATGATACTGAAAATTCAGCTTTGCATCACAGGAATGAAGCACATTTTAAAAATAGGTGAAAAAAAGAAAAGAAGATGAGAAAACGAAAAAAAAAAAAAAAAAAAACAAGACAGGCCTACTTGCAAATCTACAGAACTATGAAAAGTTTGATGTTTTATATATTCATATTTATATTTGTTTGTGTCAGAGCATACTGCATTTTAATGTCAAAGTCATTCAGGACCGCAAGTACACTTTTGTCTGAAGTGGACATTTCTTACCGGACAGACAAAGCGAAGCAGTCAGGTCCTTTGTTGCTGTTTCTGAGTAAAAAATTCCCATCGACCCCATTCGAAAGGAGAAGAGCTTCAGCTGCATGCCGGGACAAATCATAATGATACCAGCTACAGACAGAAACAGAATGGGTCACTTGAACACAAAGCCAGGTTGTATGTTGATATATACTATTGACTGTCAACATCCACACACAGTTACCAGACAGCTTTTTTGGAAATGGGCAACACAATGCATATGTGTATTACAGCTATATTGATGCTCAGGAGTGATTTCTCTTAAAACAAGAATAATGCGTTACTGCATTATCGCAGCAATATGTCATTTGCATATTTTACTTAAAGGGGTCATCGGATGCCCGTTTTCCACAAGTTGATATGATTCTTTAGGGTCTTAGTGAAAAGTCTAAAAAGTCTATTTCTTTTGTTAAAAATTCTCAATAGTAGTGTAAAACAACACCCTGTTTACCTTGCCAAAATCAGCTCTGCAAAAATCACCCCATTCTGGTCAAGGCTGCTTTAAATGCAAATAAGCTCTGCTCGCCCCGCCCCTCTCTTCTCTCTGTGGATTGACTAGACTGTTTACTTTACCTGCCTTTAGCTGCTAAACTTGATAGCACGTTATTAGGAAAGGCGATCGCAAAGATTTATAAAAAAACCCCTTATACTCACTTCTGCTGTAAGTGAAGCTGGATCATGAATGATTTGCGCGAACATAGACGCATTTATGTAGATCGGGAGGCGCATTCCCTTCACAAACTAATGTAATCCACTGCATCTTCGACCACTACGTTCATTATTACATCCAGCAACACAACACCTCAATCGCTCAATTCTTGTCTAACTTACATCCCTGCACCGGCATCAAAACATGGAGGTTGGACTGTTACAACTGATCGGAGGTAAGACGCAAATGTCAATCAACTATGGTGGGAGCGGCCTCTGTGGGTGTGACGCAACAACGACAGGCATCTGAGAATGGCTCGATTGACATTATTTTTACAGATGAATTAAAAACCACTGCATGGATTTTTACCATTACAGGGTAGATTTGTACATACACTTCCAACACACATTAATGTTCAAACAGCATGTAAAAGTGAATTTAGCATCCGATGACCCCTTTAAATGGAAACCCATTTAGGACTGTCGTGTATTTCAAGTTGTACACAGCACTACGCTTCACTGTTAATAGACTGATATTACAAAACAGTGACCTCAACGAAATAACCTGCAGGCTGTATTGTGCTGTTTAATTACACAATGTAGTGACATATTTGCTGTTGTTCCAGTATGCTGGTATTGATATGCCGTGTTTGTCCCTCATTATGCCTAAGTATCAAGTAATGTCCTTAGCATAATGTTTTGGGGTAAATCTTATTGTAATGCAAAATAAATAAATACATAAAATAAGCTATTTAAATTGTTAATATGTACACATTCTAACAATATTTGTGGATGGGAATGATTCACACGAATGTATTAACAGTCCTTTGACTGTAATTTTAATCGAGGTGAATGTGCTTACTGGTTATGAACATAATGTCTCAATACAAACAAATAAATTAATTAATTAAATGAGTGGTCCTAAAACAGGCTTCTTTTGGGGTGACATATAACCCTGACATGTTGGCCTTTGTAAAAAGCCTTTGTTTAATGACTATAACATTAAAATGTACACTGAAAAATAAAGTTTTGCATTTTACAACATGAGCCATTTGTTTTCGTCAATCCTTTCATTCACTATAGATGAGTAAAATGATAGAAGTATTTCCTCATTCTTTAGCTGACGCCGCTATTCATTTAAACAGGTGTAGCTACACATCAAATAAACAAAGGCACCAGACAAGAGTTTTCTCTTTATAAACCTTTTTTTCTTTTTCTTTTTTATTTGTTCTCATTCTCACATTTAACATTGTAAAAACATCTGCTTAAATACTTTCAGAAACAAATTTAGACAAAGAAACATAAAAGAGGATCTAAGATTAATACACACACTTCTTTCAAGGGAGTTATTAAAATAAAAGAGTGTATGGTAAAGTGAGCTTACTGTCCAGTATAGGATATTATTATTTTTTGAGGGGTAAATATGCGTTTAGAAAGATCCAAGTATATAATTAAAACTGAGGTTTTGTTCAACTCACCTAACTGACTCCAGCTCGTCGATTTCTTCCCCGCTGCTCCGTGTTGAGCTCACACTCATGGTTTGATCTCCAGTGACTAAAACAAGTTTCAGTGTGTAGCGGATCGTGGGGTCGCTGTCAGTCAGTCAGTCAGTCAGTCAGCACTAACGTCAGTTCAGGTCGAAGTGAAACAGTTGCGTACGTACAGCTGCTAATTACGTTTCAATCGAAAGCTAGAGCACAGGGAAGTCACATAGATCCGCCCACAGATTTATGTCCTTATAATTTAGGGAACCATAATATGCTGATTTGCACTTGTTTTCATTCAAGACTGATCACTTTTAAACCAGCTCCAACACACGCGAACGACGCTGTAAAATTTGACACGTCACATAACTCGTTAAGCAAGAAATATAATTTGGCAATTATGGTAATAATTTTAGTCAATATAGCCACAACATAATACGGTTACAACATATAATAGTGTAAAAACACAAAATGTCATTAAACCGTGATTTCATTAAGCATAATTATTATTAAGAGGTAGTGTATTCTTCCGCTAGAGGACGTACTATCTGACATGTGCAACGCCGAAACGTGTTTCTGGTCGCAGCAGACGCTTTTATCCAAAGCTACTTGCAAATGAGGACTCAGTCGTCACAGAGTCAATTCAAATTTATAGTGGAAACCTAAGAGATGCGCACCTTACTGAAGACATTAAATGCACACTAACTGTATTTAGACCTACTCAGAATACAAGAAATTATTTGAAAGAATGCAGTATGCAGGTTTGTAGGTAAATAAAATATGGATATGGAAAAAAGTTCAGTTTACTCTTTTTCTGCCTGCAGGGACTATTTTACCTTAACAAACGATTTTGTGCTTCAACAGGCTTAATGATTTTACGAAACCCTTACGAAAATTAACCATGGTTTTACTACAAATAAAACAAACAAACAAAAAAAACATGGTTACTATACTTAAACCATGGTAACTACAAATTAAGCATGGCTTTGGTATTCAATTTGTAAAACAAACCATGATCGCTACACTTTTACTACTGTATAATAATAACCATGGTTAATATATTAACCATATAATTATAACCATAAAAAAAATTATAACCTCTTCGTAAGGAGTCTACAGTATAGTAATATACTAATATACTAGTAATTTAACACTAGTTTATTCCAAGAGGAAGGTCTCAGAAGTGCAATGCTGCCATCTATTGACCACAGCACATTTTTACATACAATATTAAAGCACCTTATGAAAGCATCTCCGTTCTTACAGTGCTCTTATGCAAGAGTGTTCTGCTCATTCAGACAATTTTTGAACCGAGAGGACTTTAAATGCAACTTCTAAACAATAATTTTAAGCTTTGAAAAAATTCTTTAAAAGCTGTAGGTACAAAGTTGATTGAGGAATTATATAAATCCGCATAGTCCATATGCAATGACTTCTTGACTTCTTCAAGACTTTCAAGAGCAAAAACAAGAGAGACTCTAAGAACGATCAGAAGAGCTTGCTCTTCAGTGGAGTTACCTGTGGTTAGAAATGTGATGTTAAAATCTACCTATATCATATGTCTGGATGTATGTGTAGTTTTATTGCAAATATTGTTACCCAAAAATATTAAAGAGCACTGCGATTTCAGTTTAAAGGATTAGGAGGGTGTCAAACTAGGTGGTAAATTACTTCCTGTCTTGTGTGCCATATTTTAGCTAGTTTGTTTTTTAGTGAGTTTTTTGTTTGTTTGTTTTGTTTTGTTTTTTGTTAATTTGTTCTTCATTGTTTCTTTGTGGATTTTGTATTCTTGAAAAAAGAAAAACAAAAGCTTAATCAGCAGGCAAAGCTTTTATGAAAACTATAGGTGTGTGATAACTTTATATCATGCATAGTTGTCAACCCTGGTTTAATGTATTATATAATTTATTACGTATAAACGAACAATGACAAATTATTACACATCTATATATCATGTCTCTGCAATCACTCATATTATCGGTTGTTAAAACACTTCTGTGCCATCTTGTGACTCAGAATGACTGCTGACAGTAGCTAAACTGACCATGGGTGACTTTTCCTTAAATTTTACATTTAAGTCTTCAGGTAAAGCAAGAAAATGAGAAAGTGTGGAGCTGGATGTAAGAGAACTTAAAATAAAGCAAGCATGTGTTTTATTATCTGTTAGTTGTTATACAACTACAGTGGTTTATAAAGACTTTTAATGGGCAGTCTGGACTTTTTTGTGCTGTTGTTTATATTTTAGGCCTACTGCCCAAAATAGGATTTTAAAGCTAATTCTGTATCACTCAAAACAAGTGCTTTACAAAAACACAAAGGCTAGGGTAGCTGTTGTGTATATGTTCATAATCAAGAAGTAGTCAAGTTTGAAAGTTTTAAGAGTTTTATTGCAAATTTTACAAATACTACAAATGGCTCACATGAGATGTACAATGATAAATAATGTTTTCTAGTCAATGACTCGAAATCATCTTAGATGATCATTATGGATTATCAATTCACATTTTCAAAATTCAAGCATTCACTTTTGCAATAAAAATAAAATTGCATTGAAATATAAAAAGCAATCTAGCACTTATCATAAAATACTGGACTTATCCATTTGTAATGCATGCCTTCGGCATGTTCACTGTCAGACTGAACACACAAATGGACATCAAAGACCTCGGGTCACAAATACATTACCTCCTGTTTAAGTTCATCTCATTTTATTCCTGAGCAGGGAAAATTCACTTAAAGGCCTCACGGTAATAAAGTTCTCCATGATCAGATATCATGCGTCTCCTAATTATTAAGAGATTAACAGAAAAACAATCAATTCATTTTATTATTCCTAGTCTCAACCAGGGAGGAAGATCGTCATTTGCATGCGTTATTTGCTAGTATATAAAACATCTGAAACATGACTGTGGGAATTTGTGAGAGTTTACACATATGTTAGTGTTATGGGAAATGTGCAAGGTCATTTTTCTCATGGTCTATGCAGTTGTGAAGTTCTGAATTTTTTACCCTCAATAACCAAAAAATGGAGTATTGCATTAAAGCAGAGGCAAAGTAGCTACAGTATCTTGGCATATACTTGCCAAGTCCTAACCCACAATTCTTCCTCACAACTTTGAGGTTCTTGCTGGAGTGAATATGTAATTAAAAATGTCACAGGCACAGCCTTGTGAAATGTAAACAATTCTCTGCATATCTTTTGTCTACAAAAGCCAGACTCCAAGTCTACTCTGCAATCACTAGACTGGAAAGAGTTTGCGACGTAGTTCATCTGTAAGCTCAACACAGAGCGGTATAGAGAGCCCAGGTACTATCGCTGCGAAAACACTTATTGGGCAGAAAAATCTCAGACCTGACATTTGACTTGTCAGAGTATCTGCCTATCATTAAAGTGCAAGAATATACAGTCACAATTTGAATTAATGACCGTGTTTATATGATCAAGGGCAGCTTCCTTATTGCTCAGGAGAGGACAGCGCCTGCTTCTGCGTTGCAGTCTGTTAAATAGGGCACATCAGCATTCACACTAAGGTTCTGAGGGATGTGTCTGGAGGATGGTCTTTGAGCAGCTTTGTTCTCCTTCCACTGCTGTAAACGCATGTAATAGTCTTGTTTTGAGAGTCTCTCCATTTTCTGCGCTCTCACCAGGTCAGATGGACAGATAGTGTTACAAAAGACACGAAACAGGATCCTGTGACACAGAAAGAACCCAGAGTTAATTACACTGTACCACCATGAACTGCCTTTAAGATGAGATAAAACCATGAGTGACTGATTCCAATAAAGTCTGGCCAAAGTCTATTTTACCAGCCATCGTGGTAACACCCACGGGCATCTATTTTTTAGCAGGTGAAAGGCATACAAGTACAGATCCTTTGGGAAACGACTAAGAACTAGTTTGTCAAGATTGCATTTCAACAACAGTTCTCACATAATGGTGTAATTAATATCGCTTCTTTAGCTTAATCAGCTGTACACTTTTGGCTATGCAAGTTCTTGCCTTCACTGAGAAGGATATATTGAACACTGCCTTAGAAACAAACAAAAAAATATATCTCAGAAGGAATCTTTATGTTGGAAGTCTGTCTTAAGCCTTAAATGGCTTTCGTCCAGATTTGTAGACCAAAAGAGTTGAGTCAGTCAGCATATTTTTAGTAGATGGAGTTGACAGACTTTGCACAGACTGGTTTTTAGCTTCAAACTATGATTCTATCCAGGATATCAAACACGTTTGACATTTTAAAACACGAAATAAAAACAAAAGAAAAATACTATTGTAATATTCACTGCAAAAATAGTGTATTCCAGCTGTATCCCAACTGCTCTGGGCAGTCAGGTCACCCTCATAATGCGATTATAATGGGATTAGCGCAATTAAACTTTACCTCATGTAAATGTAATACTTCAATCAAACTACTGCGATTAAGCTCATAATTCTTGTAACC
This sequence comes from Labeo calbasu, assembly GCA_019740295.1. Classification (NCBI taxonomy): domain Eukaryota; kingdom Metazoa; phylum Chordata; class Actinopteri; order Cypriniformes; family Cyprinidae; genus Labeo; species Labeo calbasu. The sequence goes on from JAHKKF010476015.1 coordinate 11,681, forward strand.
ACAATCGTATTAGACTATGCAAAGAAAGCAGTACAAAAAAACACAGCGGCACTGCAATGTTCATCACGGCATGGAATAACCTTCCAGTACATCTGTAGACATGTTTTCATTTGATCCTGCTGTGGGTTATGCGAATAATGGCGGTAAAATAACCATATGTCTTTGTGAATAATTAGAATAATGAAAACTGCTCGTAAAGAGGAGAGAAGAGGTTTGCTTGTGACATGTAAACATCTTAATAATAATCCCATTATTGGTGCACATGTAAAGGTAGGCAGTGTTACTGGTATGTGCTGATACAGAAATGTGTGTAATACCTAGGTAGCAGGGCCAGGACTGTGGTAAGTCCACATACGAAATAGTAGATCGCCTCAGACATCATTTTTGTCTCAATGCCGTAGGGGTTTGTAGGAGAATTGCATGTCACACATGTAATGCTGAACAACAGGACAAAGACATAGTAGAAAAAGGCACTGAAGAGCAGCAGTGCAGTATGAATCCATGTCTGAAAAAAATAAAAATAAATAAATAAATAAATCACAAGACCAGCATTAGTAGAAGATCAGTCACTAACAGAGACAGTCACCCATAAAGACATTAAATATATAGATATGGAGCACAAATTGTGTGACGAGATTAATTTAATACTGTGATGTTTTCTGCAAGATGCGATTTAACTGTCTGCACTAAATGATGTGATATCATGTACAGCCCCTTGCGGAAGTATTCATACCCCTTCATTTTTTTTCACGTTTTGTGATGTTGCAGCCTTATGTTATACTGCCTATATAGCTTTTTTCCCCACATTAATCTACTCTCAATACTCCATAATGACAAAGCACAAAACAGGTTTGTAACAACTTGGCAAATTTATTAGAAATAAAAAACTGAAATGATTCCATTGCAAAAGTATTCATACCCTTTTATGGAACACTTGAAATTAAGCTCAGGACCAGACATATCACTTGTAGATGTTACTACACTTCGACTTGAGTCAAACTGTCACAAATCCATTTAAATGAGTATGATTTGGAAAGGCACACACCTCTCAGAAGAGGTCTCACAGCTAAAAATGCATATTACAGCAAAATCCAAGCCCTGAGATCACAATAACTGCCTGTATCACTCAGAAAACAGGCTGTGTCAAGTCACAGTTTTGGGGAATAGTTCAGAAAAAAGTTCTGCTTCATTGAAGGTTCACAGAAGCATGCAGCTCTATTATCCATGATGGAAGAAGCTTGGAACAACTAGGAGTCTTCCAAGTGAGCAATTGATGGAGAAGGGGCTTGGTTATACTGGTGACCAAGAAGCTGATGGTCACTCACTAGTTGAGCTTAATGATCATATATGCAGATGGAAGAAACTTACAGAAGAACAAACATCACTGCAACACTCCATCAATCTGGTCTTTATGGCGGTGTGGTCAAACTCTATCCTTTCCTCAGTGAAGACACATGAAAACACATTTGGAATTTTCAAAAAAGCACCTGAAGGACCCTCAGATTGTGAGAAACAAGATTCTCTGATCTGATGAACCTCAATTCCAAGCATCATGTTTGGAGGAAACCAAGCACTGCTCATCACCTGCAGAGTAGCATCCCAACAGTAAAGTGTGGTGGTAGCAGCCTCATGCTGTGGGACTGTTTTTCAGCGGCAGAGACTGAGGGACTCATCAGAGTAGAAGGAAAGCTTAATACACCAAAATATTGAGATAGCCTTAATGAAAACCCAGTCCAAAGCATTCAGAACCTCAGACTGGACAGAAGGTTCACCTTTCAACAGGACAATGACCCTAAGCACACAGCAAGAGTGGCTTTTTAGACAACTCTGTGAATGTCCTTGAGTGGCCAAGAAGAGCCTGGGCTTGAACGCAATCAAATATTTCTGGAGAAACTTGAAAATGTGTGAGCTTGAGAGGTAAAGAGATGAGGTGAAGAACGGCAGATAATTGCCAAATGCTGATGTGCAAAGCTTGTCGCATTATATCCAAAAAGACTTGAGGCTGTTAAAGGCGCTTCAACTAATTACTGAGTTAAGGGTATGAATACTTATGCAATGTACTTATTTCAGTGTTTTATTTGTTAAAAATTTGCAATGTTGTCACAAATCTGTTTTTTGCTTTGTCATTATGGTGTATGGAGTGTCAACTGATGTGGAAAAAAAGTCATTTAAAGCAGTTTAACCTAAGGCTGCAACATAACAAGCATGAGAAAAAGAGGGGTATGAATACTTTCGCAAGACACTATATTAAGCCAATCAAGTGATATTTGATCTTTAATGTACAGTTCTGTGAAGTGGGCCAATATGATTTCTGGCCAATGAGATTTACTGTGGGGTGGCGCAAACCTAGATAATAGATGAGAAACAAATTAGCACTGAACATTGTGATTGGCTCACCACTGTGCGACTCTCTACCAGCTGATGCAGGAGAATGATGAGGAGAGCGGAGCTGTTGATTGGAGAGCCAAAGGAAAATACCCCAATATCAGACCCTGCATATGCCTTCACAGCATAAAAAGAAACCAAAATAAATTGTTAAATGTGAGCACTACTCTGAAAATTAAACATTGTGATACTCAGTAAAGTGAGGAACTTTAGAATGACTTACAAAGTAAGGTATGAAGAAACACACTAGGCTTTGGTAAAAACCATCGAGAATGTTTACCCAGAACGTTGACGGAAGATAGGCCTGAAAATCAAGCATCACATAAATACACATAAGCCATCACTATATTCATACCATGCACAACAACACAACAGAACGGGGTGTGCGACAGGATGCCCACCTGTGACTTTTGTCCAGACTTGTAGAGATCTGGCAGACCTAAAAGCGTCTCGCCAGATACATCTTTGTCCAGCACACCATATATGATTGGAGGGACGGAGGTGAAGAGCAGGTTGAAGAAGATTAAAACCCACGAGTTGGTCATTGTGTGGCCTGAAAATCCACAGAAAAACTGGTACCAGAACAAAAGGTTCACGTACATCTACATGAAAAGAGAAAAGAAGAGGAAGTCAGGACCGTACTGATTGATAAGATAAGGCTGCATGAGGAACTGTGTAAATTTGCTGTTTTACTCACCACATTCTTGTAGAAGAAATAGAGGATCATGTTAGCCAAACGAGCATAACACCAATGGCCGTGAACCAAAATGAGCTTTCTCAGGAACTTGAATCTAGAGATAGCAAAGTCACTGGACATCACCGCCTATATATGGAGGGAGACGACACCACAATTGCAGAATTAGAAATAGTAGGAGAGATCTGTTCTATCAAGTGAAATACAAGGTTTAAACTATAAGGAGAAATTGAATGTTTATAAAATCAGTAAAAACTGGGACTGAAAACACAGTTTTTCTTTCTCATTAACTCTTTAATTCCATATTAATCTATAATATAGATTATCAAACATTATCCAATATCCAACATTTAAATTTTCATATAATAAACCAATTTTTTTTTTCTTTTCTCCAAGCACACATGAGAAGAAAGGAACAAAACAGGGTTTTGGAGTGTGGTGTTAATGGCTTTCACTAGGGGTCGACCGATATCGGCCTGGCCAATTATCGGCACCGATATTAAGCATTTTTATGGTTACCAAAACCGATTTACCAATAAAATATTTTAAAAGCACTTAAAATTTTTGTCAGAGCCCTTGTTATTCTTAATTTTGACATACATTTTTATTTTTACGATAGATATCGGTTTAAATATTTGGTTATCGGTATTGGCATCGGTCGACCCCTATCCACTACTATTCAAAAGTTTTGGGTCAGTAAGACTGTGTTTTTTTTAGAAAGAAAATAATACTCAACAAGAATACATTAATATGATCAATAGCAACAGTAAAGACATTTAAAATGATACAAAAGATCTGTATGTCAAATAAATGTACATTGATGAAACTTTCTATTTATGTATCACTATTTATGTTGAAAATGTATCACTACTTCCAAAAAAAATATGAAACAGCACAGCTGTTTTTAACATTGATTATAAGAAATGTTTCTAGAGCAGCAAATCAGCACACTATAATGATTTTTAAGATCATGTGACACTGAAGACTGGAGTAATGATGCTGAAAATTCAGCTTTGCATCATGGGAATAAATTGCATATTAAAATATTAGGTAAGACAGTCTTTGTTACACGTGTTACATGTACTTATTATAGCAATAACAGCAAATTTCATGCAACTAACCCTATACCAAAGCCTAATATTACTCAGTAGTTAACTGTATAATTACACTGTAATGAGGACACCTTAAAATAGAGTGTAAACACATACTATATTTAAATTGTAATAATATTAGCATTTTACTGTATTTTCGATCAAATAAATGCAATCTCAATGAGCATAAGAGACTAACTTATTAGTCAATTAGTCAAAATTGGACATAATTAGTCAAAACAAATAATGCAATTACACATTTTGTTTTGTTTTTTGTTATTGAGGAAATTCCTCTTATATCATTCCAACTGAACATCCTGTGGAATGTGGTCAATCCAGTTTAATTCAGATTAAGTTACCCTCATTAATTACAAGGTAGTGATTTCTTAATAGCTGAAATTTGCCCAACCCTGGTTTCTGCTAGCGCTGTACCTGCATTCCTTCCTGGCCCGAGATGCCGACACCAACATCTGCCACCTGAATCATACTGACATCATTGGCTCCATCACCTGAACATGAGCATCACGCATTTCAGTTTGAACAAAATTCTTCACTGACAGTCAACCATACAACTTCATCAGACCTCACTCACCTATAGCCAAGGTCATGACCTTCAGCTCGTCTCTGACGAGCCGGACCACTTGGCTCTTCTGCAGAGGGGTGGATCTGCAGCATATGACTGAGCGACAGCAGCACGTGAGGTTCAGGAACGACCCCTGTAGCTCCTTCTGCAGAGCGTAGTCCAGCGTGCGGCCGTCAATGACCAACACACAGTCAAAACTGCCATCTTCAGACATGCCTTTCTTTGTGACCTGTGTGATCTCATGTTGTAACTCATGAAATCGAGCCTCACATGCCTCCTGAAGGACAAAGCACATATGGAAAAGTCATTCAGATTCCAGTTATGTATAAAAAGCAACATAAAAGACTGAACATATAGTATGTGCATCTCTGCCTCTACCTTGCTGTCACAATTGGCCATCAATATGTGGTCTGTAGGTCTGAGAAGTTTGCAAGCGAAAGCAATATTAATAGCCGTCTCTTGTTTGTCCCCTGTTAGGACCCAAACTTTAATTCCAGCTTCCTGCAGAGCCTCAATGGTCTCAGGCACTTCCTCCTGCAGGCGGTCTACTATACCTGTCGCCCCTGGAAGCCAAGAAACAATTAGGCTAGGACAACCAACACACAATAACATTTCATTTTTGTCTTCGCTGTCTTCGTATCTCACCCAATAATGTGAGATTTTTTTCCAGTCTCTCAGCAGATTCAAGCAGAAGCTCTTCTCTGTTTTCAATGCTGGTTTCTGCATAATCGTGTCTCTTTAACCAGGCTTTGTATTCCTGCTCTTCCAATACCTGTCAATCATATATCAACAGTCTGTTTTAAGACTCAACCTCCATGTAAAGGCATTTCAATGCCGCAGGCAAACAGAATAAATAAATAAATGTTGCAAATTAGGGAAGTGAGAGATAAGACTTACTTTTTTAGCAACACAGAGAGTGCGCAGTCCCTCTCTTGCATACTGGTCCAGGTGTTTCTGTGTCTGTTCCATGATCTCCCTAGAGAAACCATCTTCAGCTGCACCCCACATGCACACACAGTCAAAACCAAGACATGAGTTTATAGGGTTCAACACTCTGCTGGGACAATAACGCATCCAAATTTACAAGAAGGGCTGCACAATCAAATGCTTAATTGCCTAAAGTAAAGGATTACAAGTAATAATGTTGTAAAAAAAATGTTCAGTAATCTGGTGTTTCCTGTATCTGTATATTATGAATCAGCACGGACAATAAGTTCTGATAAAAATGATCTTTAATGTTCTACTTTAGAAAGAAAAACACCTACGTCTCTGATGGTCTCAATTTAGATTTTTGATTCCTATCCCTTTACTTGAATTATATCAAATGACATTATGGACCGGTGTGATTCTTAAAGGATTAGTTCACTTCCAGAATAAAAATTTCCTGATAATTTACTCACCCCCATGTCATACAAGATGTTCATCTCTTTCTTTCTTCAGTCAAAACGAAATTAAGGTTTTTGAGAAAGTAATTTTACTCCATATAGTGGATTTCATTGGTAGTCAGTGGGTTGAAGGTCCAAATGCAATTTCAATGCAGCTTCAAAGGGCTCTACACGACCCAGCCGAGGAATAAGTCTTATCTAGCAAAACGATCAGTCATTTTTCAAAACAAATAAAAATATATATACTTTTTAACCACGAGCCTCGTCTTGCTCTAGCTCTGCAACATAATCACGTTGGAAATGTGAGGCATGGTTAGTTCATCTGTGTACTTTGGTTTGATAAGGTAGGATGGGGTGAAAAAATCTATTGCATTTTCTCCTCCAACTTTAAAATCGTCCAACATCGTTGTTTTACGTTTTTTAATAAAGGGCGGTTAGACTTTCTTTGCACGTACGCTTCGTAAACACTGAATCGCTACTTCCGCCTACGTTAGCATGTGACTATGTAATGCGTGAAGTCCAGCTAGTGCAAGACAAGCGTTTGTGATTAAAAAGTATATAAATTTGTATTCTTTTTAAGACTGATCATTCCACTAGACAAGACCCTTGTTCCTCTGCTGGGATTGTGTAGAGCCCTTTGAAGCTGCAATAAAACTGCAATTTGGACCTTTAACCTGTTGGATCCCATTAAAATCCACTATATGGAGGAAAATCCTTGAATGTTTTCCTCAAAAGTTTAATTTCTTTTCCACTGAAGAAAGAAAGACATGAACATCTTTGGATGACATGGAGGTAAGTAAATTACCAGAAAATGTTTATTTTGGAAATGAGCCTTTAAACTTAAAAAGGTTATGATTTAAATAAATAAACAGTTTGCAAGCGGAAAGGACAACACTGTTCTGTCTGTCTATACTTAACATAGAGTACTTCAAACACATGAGGGGATCAAATGGGGGCACAAAAGTGGTTTCACATTTGGTTCTTTTCTGAGGTCTTAAGGCACGGTCACATTACAGACACTTTGATTAAATTTCATAGGCAAAGAATTACCAATTGTGCAGATTCCTATTGAGCATTTTGTCCATGGAGTTTCAACGTACAAAGGTAAATGTGACCGCACCCTCAGAGTGGTTCACACTTTTGGACCAATGGAAAGAGTCTTTTGTTTTTTAGACTTAATAACTATTTTTAAAAAAAAAAAAAAAACATCAATGATGATTTTGACATTGAAAAAGAAAACAAGACAGGAGTTTTTCGACATACCCTAACTGTATTGACCCGGATTACACAGACTACGCATGCGCATTGCAGAGATGAGACAAGTATTTGAGGTTAAAAAGTATATACATTGGTCATTTTCAAAACAAACTGACATTCGCTTTGAAGCTGCATTTAAACTGCATTTTGGAAGTTCAAACTCATGGGCACCATTGAAGTCCACTATATGGAGAACATTCCTGAAATGTTTTCCTCAAGAAACATAATTTCTTATCGACTGAAGAAAGAAAGACATGTCTTGAATGACAAGGGGCTGATTTTTTGTTCTGGAAGTAAAATTCTCCTTTAAAATTTAAATTAGTTTTGAAATTGTTATGTAATATTGCTTCTCAACTAAATATATCTCGATTTAAAGAGAAAGTTTACCCAAAAATGAAAATTCTGTCATTAATTACTCACCCTCATGTCATTCCAAACCAATTCGTTCATCTTCAGAACACAAATTAAGATATTTTTGATGAAATCCGAGTGCTTTCTGACCCTACATAGACAGCAACGCAACAACCCAGAAAGGGTCAGGGTCAGAAAGCTCTTGGATTTCATCAAAAATATCTTAATTTGCATTCTTAAGATAAACAAAGGTCTTACAGGTTTGGATATCTGAAGCATTTGCATTGTTTGGCACAGTGTGAACCAACCTTAATAAATGTTAGAAGACGTCACCTCACATACCTGCTTCAGCCAACTCCATAATGACATTATCAGCTCCTTTAGTGTAAACAACCACCTCTCCAGTGAGCGGATGGCGCACCACCACAGACATCCTCTTGCGGGCAGAACTAAATGGCAGTACGTGTAGCAGAGGGATGGACAGCGGCCCAGTGCCTGGAAAAGCCACAAGGACTTGCTCTGGGGACCGGCCCAGCAGAGTACACCCATAGGCCTTCGCTGCTTGCACCAATGCAGCCTCATCCGGGCTCTCGGCCTCGTACAACAACTCTTCTTCCTCATCTTCATCATCACTCTCTGACTCTGACTCTCTGACAGAGTTATCTTTGGCCTTCTGTATGTCGTCCATGTCCTCAGTCCACGTGCCGCTGGACAGCGCTGGAGTGACGGGAGTGCTTGGGGTGTTTGAAGGGGTGCCAGAAGGTGTGGTGGGTGACTGTAGGGTTGTGATGGGTGTTTGCGGGCTGCTGTTAGGAAAGTAGGAAGCCGAACGACCCCGGGTGAAGAGTTTCTTGGTTAGGCTGGGAGGAGTGTCTGTGTTTTGATTCAGTGATAAGGGAAAGCGAGGCAGACTCAGCTTCTGAAACATGGCCTTCATCTCTTCTAGAGAGCGCAGGGGTGTGCGAACCACAGGCATCTGAACCTGATATTACAAATAAATATTGATCACATATTCACATTTTTTTCTCAGTAACTGATTTCAGTTATTTTTATTTTGTAATTAAATTATGTAATGCCATTACATATGACTAGCTATTTCCCAACACTGTGAGTAATAATAATGAATAACAAACAACACTCACGTACTGTATGTAGGAACTTACTATAGGGTTAGGCAGATGATACACAGGGCAAATTTTTAAGCAATGTTGCCGTCAACAGGCAACCATGTGAGACACAGGGCCATAACCAAATGGGAAAGTGCCCAAGCAACATCGTTTGTCAATACTGCCAAAAAGTTGCCCTGCAACATTGCTCAGAAAGTTGGCCCATGTATCATTAGCTTTAGGGTTAGGGTTAGGTTTAGTTGCATCTAATTATGCAGAATTTACTTTATTACTATAGTAAACACATGTAACAAACACCGTAACATAAAGTGTTGCCAAAAATTCTGCTTAGCGGAAAGAGATGCCAAACTATACTGTCAGTCAAAAGTTGTTTTTTTTTTAAAGAAGTCTCTTCTGCTCACCAAGCCTGCATTTATTTAATCCAAAGTACAGCAAAAATTAACATTTTGAAATATTTTTACTGTTTAAAACAACTGCTTTCTATTTGAATATATTTCAAAATGTAATTTATTTCTGTAATCAAAGCTAAATTTTCAGCATCATTACTCCAATCTTCACTGTCACACTTCAGAAATCATTTTAATATGTTGATTTGCTGTTCAAGAAACATTTATTATTATTATTATTATTATCAATATTGAAACATTTTTTCAGGATTCTCTGTCCTAGCCTAATAGAAAAATACAAAGATCAGCATTTGTCTACAATAAAAAGCTTTTGTAACATTATACACTATACCATTCAAAAGCTTGAATTTTAGCTTATAATTAGCTTTATATATTTTTTTTTAAATCACAGGAATAACTTTTATTTTAAAATATATTCAAATAGAAAACCGTTATTTTAAATATTATGTTATTTTCAAAATTTTACTGTTTTTGCTGCACTTTGGATCAAATAAATGTAGGCTTGGTGAGCAGAAGAGTCTTTAAAAAACATTAAAAATCTTACTGTTCAAAAACTTTGGACTGAGAGTGTACATATTTTCAGAATCAACTAATTGGTTTTTAAACAAGCCCTGTATAATTAAGATTGATTTCAGGATTTTGCTTTAAAAACAAACAGACACATTTTAAAAGTATGGTCACATTTACCACTGTTTTGTTAGTTTTCACTTGTGAAATGTAGTCATTTCAATAGAAATCCACATGATCTGAATTTCAAATCAGGGCAAATGATTTCCCCATGCAGATTTTGGGTTCAAGTTGGATTTGCAGTGTTCACTAAGAAACTGCTTGGTTTGAAAGTGCCTTCATTGTGAGTGGTGCTTCATACATCCCTACACTATTGACAATAGACAGACAATGGATCTTTTTTGTCTGCAATGGATCACTTTTGCCCTCATTTTGCCTCTTGTGCCTTTACCGAAGTTTTACTAATGCGACCACACATTTAGCAATTGCCATTATAATTGTACAGTTCAAGGCTTTTTCATAGAAAATGCTTGTATCAAAAACACTTGTTAACAAAACACAAAACGATTACAACATGTGATGCTGTTTAAAAGTGTGCCACAGCCAGTAGCACCGGAGCTATAAGGGCAATGGAATTGAAGGACTTTCCTCAAAGGTTTTTACTATGCAAACTTGGACTTAAAAGCACAGCCTGTAAAAACACCAGTTAAAGCAACACTGTTTTATTTCAAGGGCACCTATTATGCCCCTTTTTACAAGATGTAATATTGGTCTTGGTTGTTCTTAGAATGTGTCTGTGAAGTTTCAGCACAAAATACCCCACAGATCATGTATTATAACAGCTGGAAAATGTCATTTTTTTAAGCTGCATATTCCCACCCCATAGAAGAGGGAGTAGCGTATACATCTCTGCTTTCCATACCTACAGCAACAAACAGTGAGTAGAAGCAACATGACTGAGAGCGAGAAACTGGTGTTCAGCCATACATATGTAAAGCCAATGTACGGTGGCGAAACGGTGCGATGTTACAGAGCTCGCGCCACGTTGACCTTTTATGCAAAATCCTCTTTTACATTGTGTGTGTTGGCAGTGTGTGAACACAACCACCCTACAGTGACAAAAATCTACCCACTCCTTGTTTTTTAATCCCCATTAAACTAGTCTTATTAGGCATGCAGTTTTGGTTTTAAAAGCAGTGTGATGTCACATTGTTTAGGCCCCACCCATGGCAGCGGCTGATTGACATTCCTGCATTACCATATAGTTTCCACCCTCAGCATATTGTGTTTGGTTGTACGCTGTCATCCATTCTTAGTCCAATGAGCTGCGCGACTGACTCGACAGTACAGGGAGGACACGTTTGCTAGCACCACCGAACGAATGATCAATTGAAATCTGATCAATTAAAATACTATGAAAACTATCACGACATGACATTCACAAAGCAGTCTAGAGTGAAATGATTTGCGCAGGCATAAACGTATTCAGGTAAATTTTGAGGAGCACTACCTTAAAAAATAAAAGTAATCCACTGTGTCCTCAGTGGCTCAGATGTTGGGAGAAAATTAAGACTCTGATGTTCAGTCTTCCATCCAAACACAGAACACTGGGATTGCTTATGAGATATTGTTGACGTTACAGCTGCTTGAGCACGTACAACCAAACTCGCTGAGGGCGGAAGCTATGGCAATGCAGGACTGTCAGTCAACTGCCATGGGCGGGGCCTAAACAATGTGACATCACACTGCTTTGTGAATTAAAACCGCATGCCGAATGAGAGTGGGTTGGTTTAATGGGGATTAAAAAATAAGGAATGGGTGGATTTTTATCCAGGGTGGCTGTGTTCTAAGGCTGCCCCCTAATAGTCGACTAACCATTAGTCACCGAGAAGAGGCTTGGTCAACCAAAATTTTATTAGTCGCTTAGTTGCATAAAAAAAAATTCACAAGAAGTGGCGAAGTCACACAGTCCGTGACAGATCGTTAACAGCTGGTCTATGTGGTAGTAGCGTACATCGGGCAGGACATCCGAACGCTCACCAATAATTAATCGACCTAAAATATGGCTTTTCATCTAAAATATTAAGTAGCAGCAACATACAGATAAAAATAATACATCTTTCGAATCTGTAAAGACTTAACATTTATTTGTGCAAACTTAGAATAACAACAAAATGTTGCGCTTTTGTAAAGCAACAGGATGCACTTTCTGCCTTCTCGGACTCTGTGAACTTGAGCGCGACACTTATAACAATAACACTTAATACAAATATTATAACACTTAATACAAATATTATCAGATTACGTAATCCGTATGAAACATGCATACAGGCGCATCACTACTGCGGAGATGATGAGTCAGTGCTGCCGACTTCATCTCTTAAGTCAAAAACAAAGAAAGTGCTATTTTATCAATAAATTATTAAAATGTTAATGCAGTCTACTTGCTGTTTTTCCCGACACATTCAGCTTTTTTGTGTGCGCTTGAGCGCTTATTAGGCTATGTAGGCAACTAAAGGCTCATTATTATGATTTATATGGTTTATTAATAAACGTGCGACTAATAGTCGACTAATGCTTAAAATGAACGACTACTAGTCGACCAGAAAAATCTTTAGTCGAGGGCAGTCCTACTGTGTTCACACACTGCTTACACACATTTATGTCCAAACACTATGTAAAAGTGGATTTTGCATAATAGGTGCCCTTTAAATTATTAAATGATAAATATAAAAAATGATATCATGAGTTTAAGACTAAGTTGAAACACTTGGATCATACCATATGTCTTGGCTGAGTGGGTGAGGAAACTACTACAGTGTTGCAGACAGTGAGGGCGATAAAGAAGTCCAATATGTGAGAGATTTCAGCAGCTTCCTGTCGGAGAGCGGAACGCATGGGTGAAGACAGGGCGTTCAGCTTCACCTGAAGATCAGGGTCTGGAACGACGGCACACTCCTAGATGAAAAATTCGAATTTCACAACTGCATATCCGGGACAATAAATACTTGAGGTGCCTTTCACTGTAAAATTAATAGATGACTAATACAGGGAATAAAGTAATAAAGTAATAAAGACATGGAAAAATACACATGTACAGTAAATGTTAAAGATAAGTCTGTTCTTTTCTCACCATGGTGCTGCTGAAGGCTCCAGGTGTGTGTCTGCGGAGTGTGTCGTGGACCGAGTGCGTGTCAGACTCTGCCGTTAGGGTATTGAGGGACACTGAACTCCGGTTGCAGCTGAGCGACTTACAGCTCAGTGACTTCCTGCTAGCGCGTGACCTCAGGGTGAGAGAGTGATCTGCATCGCCACAACCCTGCTCATACTGTTCCAGAGAAATCGCTGAAGAGTGACAAGCAAACATAATTATAAGTATGAGAGTGTCAAAAGTAAATAATTTGATTCACAAAACAGAAAAATGTGTGTGTGAGAGGCTGTTATGAAGTAAACTGACCGTTCTCCTTGTGAGGGTACTCGGTTCCTGCAACAGTGCAGCGGCGGAACAGCATGCGGTTCTCTGTGAGGGTTCCCGTCTTGTCAGAGAACAGGTGCTGGATCTGGCCAAGATCTTCTGTGATGTTCAACGCTCTGCACTGCACTCCTGTGTCCAGTACTGGGTTATACAGATCTAAGTCATTCTGAATAAAATAAATCTGTCCCAGCTTCACAATCTCGATCGACACATAAAGGGAGATGGGAATCAGCACCTGTAACAGAGGGAAAAGAATGCAGAGGAGACCAGCAATGTCAGATATTCTAGGTATATACTTTAGTGAGCATATAAGTGTTCATAATCATCTATTTAACTGATTTAACTCTATTATCAGCATCATTACTTCAGTCTTTAGTGTCACGTGATCTTTCAGAAGTCATTCTCATATGCTGATTTGCCACTCAAAAGGCATTTCATGTTGTTATCAATGTTGAAAACAGCTTTTGTTGTTTAACATTTTTGTGGAAACATCATACAATACCATTCAAAATTTTGTTGTAAGATTTTTTTTTTAACAAATTAATTTAATTAGCAAAGGAGCATTAAACTGATCAAAAGTGACAGTAAATGCAATTACAATGTTACAAAACATTTCTATTTCAAATCAGTGTTGTTTAACCTTCTATTCATCAAAGAATCCTAAAAAAAAAATGTATTTAGTTTTTTTCACAATTTTGCAAAAATATTAAACACCACAACTGTTTCCAACATTGACAATGATAAAAATTATTTCTTGAGCAGTGAATCAGCAAATTAAAATGATTTCTGAAGGCTCATGTGCCATTAAAAGTAGTTCAGCTTTGCCATCACATAAATAAATTACATTTAAATATATATATATATATATATATATATATATATACATATATATATATAAATAATTGTAAAAATATTTCTGTTTATTTTCTGTATTTTTTAATAAATAAATACAGCCTTAGTGAGCAAAAGAGACCTTTTCCAAAAATATTTAAAAATATTTACTATTAATTAATATGAACTAATACGAACTAATATAATATTAAATATGAAGTCAAAACCAAACTTTTAACTAGTAGTTTACTTGAATATTGCATGTATGTTTTTGTGTCGATATCAAATGTTTCTGCTTATTATCTTTCACCTGCAGAACAATGATCATAGTCCAAAACATGTAAAAGCCAGCGAGCGCAGGGTGTGTGCCATCAGGGATCATGAAGATGGGATTCTGTATTCCACTCAACCAAAAACCATGACCTGTAGATCGCAATCACATTTTCACTAAACCCACAAAAATACACTTTTACAAAATTTACAATAAGGTTCATTAGATAACATTAGTTACCTACATTAGTTAACATGAACTAAGAATAAATAACACTTTTACAGCATTTATCTTAGTGTTAATTTCAGCATTTATTTATGCGTTGTTAAAATCAAAAGTCGTGTTTGTTAAAATTGGTTAATGTACTGTGAACTAACTTGAACATACAAAGAACTACTGTATTTTTATTAACTAACATTAACATTATTGAGCTGGATGAGCGAGATGATATCATTGAATCAAATGATGAACTACCTTTACCTGAAAATTGAGTGTTTACTGTTGCCCTTTTGCACTATTAATGCACTATTTCCTATTTAATACTGTACAGTTGCTTTATCACAATTCTGTACTGTTAAAAGCGGTATATAAATAAAGGTGACTTGACTTATTTTTAATAAATGTATTGTTCATTGTTCGTTCGTTCGTTCGTTCGTTAACAAATGACACCTTACTGTAAAGTGTTACCAAAATAACATTAACCTAGTACTTAAAAGTTCAAATCCTGTCACAAGTTCGTCAATGACCGTAATACTGACCTACAGCAGCAATAAAGCACATGACCAGCAATAAAACGACACACCAGAGGACGTCTATGTTAAGTCTGCGCTCCAGTTTACTTCGTTTATAGCGTGGCCCGCTGTTATTCTGCATTGCTTTTGTCTCATGACCTGCAAACACACACACATAAGCTCTTTTAATTGCTCATTCAAGCTCTTTATAAAGATGCAATGATCTTATCTGAAGTTGATCTGAGTACAAAGATGTGAAGGTGACCTGCATAGACCACAATGCCGATCACAGTCTCTGTGTTTCTCACAGTGCAGCTCCTCAGGAGCAGGTTTTCACTGTGGAGTCCAACCCGCACTTTACCAGGGTGCTCCCTGTGTACAAAAACAAAGTCACTATCGTCGTGTTCATTCATTTATTCATTCAAAAAGAAGAATGAAGAAAAAAAAGTCTCCAGCCTTGTGTTTATCATTTACTGAAAAAGTTTACTGCTTACTCACATGAAGCCTCTGAACCGTCTCAAATCATTGTTGGGATTTTCACATTCAATGCGACTGCTGTAGTTTTCTGGAACAAATTCAGGTCCCTAAAGGAAGATTACATCACATTTTTTACTTTGAACATACTCTTCAAAGAGGGTTTTTCTTATGAAAACCCATTTAATAAAGTAAAAAATTTCATCATTCCAACACACTGGTAACACACTACTAAAAAAAAAAAAAAAACGTGATTCCTACAAAAAAAATCCAATAGTCAAGGGTGTATGACAATACTGGCAGGTGATGAATTATCAAGGGATGGGCCACTAGTTGCCAACATTCTTGGAAACATTTGGGATAATGTAAGTCTGTCAACACAATACATAATTTTCTAGTGGTTCCTGTGTATTTTAATAAAAAATAAAAATCTTACATATTGTGCCTTTAATAGATTTTAATACAAAAACACTGACTTTTTTTAGCAAAACTTATTTCACCTCATATATTTGTGGAGGAAAAACACTGAAAATTCTGATGAAGATGATAGTGAAATGGACAGACTGGCCACTCACCTGCTGTGGCAGGTCACGGACCACCTGCCTTTGTTTGAGGTTGGTTTCTCCATCCAGGTTGGCCGTTTCGATGTGACATACTCCATTAGAATCAGACGAGTGCAGCAGCACCATGTCAGCAGGAATGATCTCATTACAGCAGAGACGGACCAGGTCACCGACACATACCTCAGCCCAACGCCGCTCCACATACTGCTTCTGCTTCCTTCAACACAAACACACACATTCTTTATTTGGAGTCACTATTACAGCAGGACTCAAATATTGATTTCACTGTCAATATTTCAGACAATTAATAAGAAAACCACAAAAGCATGTCTCCATATAAAATAATACTGCAAAATTTCACTATCTAGAAAAATGCCATCTGCATGCATAAACTGACACACAGCCCAGTACTACTTAGCTTTTCACACCGAGGGCAACTGAAGGACTCATACGCAACTATTATAGAAGGTTCAAATGCTTTTTGAATTTGAAGATCAAATAAGGTAAAATAAGAAAAATGTACACATCTTCATTCTGTTCAAAAGTTTTGTAATAGTCCCTCAGTTGTCCTCAGTGAGAAAAGATGGATCAAATACAAAAAATGCTGAAAAACCAAAGAATTTGTGGGACCTGAAGGATTTTTTCTGAAGAACAGTGGGCAATTTAACTGTTAAGGACAAACAAGGGACTCATAAACAACTATCACTAAACAAAAAAAACCCAAAACAAAACAAAAAACAAACAAAAAAAAAAAAACACAGCTGTGGATCATTCAGGTAACAACACAGTATAAAGAATCAAGCGTATGTAAACTTTTGAACAAGTCATTTTTATAAATTCAACTATTATTTTCTTTTGTGGACTAATGTAAATGTCTTTTATGTGAAATATCAACAATATTTGATTGCATAATCGCATGACTGACCAATCTTAAAACAGTATTCCGTGAGATTTGTGTATAAATGTCATTATTTTTAGTTAAAACAGCCCTCACAGTATTGATAGCACTGAAAACCAGTCTTGCAGGTGGTATAACTGAATATTTGCATAACCACTGTGAAACAAAGCATTCAATATATAGCTGCACCATCCCACATGTCAGATGCATTTCAGTGCACTGATGTGCCACATGATTAAAGTACAACGTGTACACACACACACAGATTCAAACATTACTGCTTTATGCCTGCTGAACTAAACACACCAGCCTCAATACCATAGTAATCAAGCAAACGCTGCGCTTCACTGTCACCAATGGCAACGGCTCCATAACAGGAGAACTAATATGACCCCCTGCGGCAAGACAATCACGAGGGAGCCTTTTTAAACTCAGCAGCATTAACAGCTTAGCTAGAGCCAAATGTTGGATAATTCAACGTTTTGGTACAATAGTTGTCAGGTCATTAGTGCAAGAAGCCAAAATATAAACAGTGTCTTGAAACCTGCCGTTTACAAACAGTTCACTTTACACTGTGTATAGTAGCAACATGCTACAAATCCACCCGTAACCTTTAAATTCTCATTCTCAGCTTACATTCTCAGCTCAACAGCACTGGAGTATTTGTAAGCTTTTTATAACAAAGTACAAAATATGAATCTGTAAAAATATGCCATTGTTCTCACATACGCACACGATACAAAGAGCAAACCTCTGATCAACAGATATTCGCTCAATTTACAAGACAAACAGTTCAATAATAACTATACTTCAAGCTAACCATTAACTAATCGCAACGCTAAAAAAAA
>JAHKKF010476017.1:0-13692 GCA_019740295.1 Labeo calbasu
TTTCATGTGTCTTGCACTGAGGAGAGGCTTCCGTCGGGCCACTCTGCCATAAAGCCCTGACTGGTGGAGGGCTGCAGTGATGGTTGACTTTCTACAACGTTCTCCCATCTCCCGACTGCATCTCTGGAGCTCAGCCACGGTGATCTTTGGGTTCTTCTTTACCTCTCTCACCAAGGCTCTTCTCCCCCGATAGCTCAGTTCCACCTGGCATGATGCGACGGCAGCTATATTGCGTTAGAACGCCCACCACACACCAGCTTATTGGTGGAGAGGAGACAGAGTGGTGAAGCCAATCAGAATCAGAATATGGGCATGGTTAGGAGGCCGTGATGTTCAGAGGCCAATGGGCAAACACCCCTACTCTTTACGAAGGACATCCTGGGATTTTTAATGACCACAGAGAGTCAGGAACTCGGTTTAACGTCTCATCCGAATGACGGTGCTCTTTTGACAGTGTAGTGTCCCCGTCACTACAGTGGGGCGTTAGGGCCCACACAGACCTCAGGGTGAGCACCACCTGCTGGCCTCACTAACACCTCTTCCAGCAGCAACCTGGTTTTCCCAGGAGGTCTCCCATCCAGGTACTGATCAGGCTCAACCCTGCTTAGCTTCAGTGGGCAACCAGTCTTGGGCTGCAGGGTGATATGGCTGCTGTTTCTTTGAGAGAAGATGTAGTAAATGATTGCATTGTCATGTTCCTGTTAGTCTCGCAGAGCTGATCTATTCTTGCCCACTTTCAGTTGTTTTTAATTGCTTAAATCAAATGTATTTGTTCACACCTGGCGAAGCTTCTGCAAAAAGCACCAGTGTGGTTTGCAATCACTCAAGAAATTGGATTTGAACTGCATTTTGTTGCATATTAATGCTGAAAGATATGGATTAGATGCATCCCTATAGAGGTTTACTCGCTCAATTGAATATTTCATGGCATGATTTTTCAAAACATCCTGAGGGTGAGTTCACACACACATTTGTTTGTATATCGTCTCTCTCTTCTGAAAGTTGAAATGCCCAAGAGTAGAGAGATAGAGAGAAAGAGAGAGAGACAGTGAGATGATCTCCTGAAGGCTGCAGTAGAACTATAAATATCATGTCTAGTTTCCTACTAACTGTTGACATGGCCAGAGGAAAAGAAACCAGGAGAGAGAAAGAAAATCCATGAATCGTGTCCCATTTGGATCTGGAAATGTCAAAGCACTTGCCGTCTCTGCTGCATAAACCAGGATTTCCAGACACTAACTAGCTCACCTGTCTGTTTCACATCTTTGGTTTTATAACTAAACATTTCTAAATTTTAAAAATACGTATTACTTAAAATACTTTAAAATATTATATTATGTTATAAATAAGGCACTGCTAAATATATTTAATATTTTACTTTTTATATTTTAGTTCATTTAATACTGAAATGCATTGATAAAATAGACTATTTTATCTTGTATTTGTGTGTGTTATGTATATTTATGCTAATTACTGTATCTTTTCATTGGCTTAACAACATCTTTAGTGGCCTAAAAGCTCATTTCAGTCAAAATTAAGGAAAGCGATAGAGAGATGGAGAAGAACAAGTGGATGTAGACAGGAAATAAGAAGCTAGGAGCTGCTGTGGTTTAATTGAAGAAGATATTTCTGAGCACGACGACCATGATTGAATTCTCATAAGGTCACTTCAGCCCTACATGCACTTACAGTAGTCTTTATGATTTTCTCTATTCTATCTCTCTCTTTTCCTCTCGTATTGCCGGAGCAAATTGTTCCTGTGGCAAATGACCCTCATGTGGAAATCAAAGTAATTCTTTATTGCGGCATGAAGCTAATGATGTTTTCTTCCTTGATGAGCCTACAGGTCTGGACCTGTGGGCTCATCAGCAGCCACCAAACACAAGTCTCAAACATCCACAATTACAATGTCCTGTCTGCTTTTTGGAGTCATTACAGAACAACACTCCGAAAACCTCTCCAGTGGGCAGCGCATAAAGACTTTTAGGGTGTTTTTTACGATGGTATGATATATATGTTTTTGTGTTTGGTTTTGACACTCCCTTGGTCAGAAAAAGTCTTTTACCTGCAGTACAGAGTCATTCAGATGCAGGTGCTAAACTTGCTGCAGTTTGTGAATGAAATGTCCAAATGATTCAGACGGAATCATGAACTGATTTAGACTGAACTGCTAATTGTTTAGACTGAACCATGAACTATTTCTGACTAGATCTCAAACCGATTCAGACTGATTTGTTCTGAATCACACACTGATTCAGGGTAAATCACAAATTGATTCGGACTGATACACAAACAACTTTTCGAATGAATCACAAAATGATTAAATTAATCAACACCAAATTAATTCAGAAGTAATTCAGACCTGTTTGGTTGCATGTTAAACAGATTTATTGGAAATAGAGGAGATTTATTGGTCTTAAAATAATTATTCATTTGCAAATCAGACCTCAGTTTTGATTCTAAATAGCAGTTTTACAGAGTGAGAAACCACTCCAAATGATTCAGTGCATGGGTGAACATTACAAATGATTCAGATTCAGTCATGAACTAATGTATACTGATTTAACCATAATCCAATTCTGACTGAATCATGTACTGATTCAGTGTGAATTGCCATCTTATTTGGAATATGGAACTGATTTGGGCTAAAACACAAGCTGATTCATGGGTGAACTGTCCAAATAATTCAGATTTAGCCATGAACTGATTTAAACTGCCAACAGTTTAAGAATAAACTGTGATCCAGTTCTGACTGAATCACGAACCAGTTCAGTGTGAATTGTGATCTGATTCTGAATCTTGAACCGATTCAGGCTGAATAACAAAGTGACAACAAAACTCATTCGGCTGGAATGACAATCAGTTTCAGACTGAACAACGAAACGATTAGGGCTGAACCACAAACTAATTTGCATTAATTTGTTCTAAGTCACAAATTCAGTACTAAGTCAAACCATTCAGTGCATAGATGAACTGTCCAAATGATTCAGATTCAGCCATGAACTGATTTGAACTGCCAACAGATTTAACTTGAATCCAATTCTGACTCGCTTCACATACTGATTCAGTCTAAATCATGATATGATTCAGAATCTTGAACCGATTTGGGTTGAATAACCCAGTGATTTGGGCTAAGAAAACAAGGTAATTCAGGCTGAATCATGAACCTGTTTGGACTAATTCACAAACCAGATTGGATCACAAACTGATTGCACTGAATCATGAATGATTCGGAATGAACAACAAACTGATTTGGCTGGAATCACAATTAGTTTCGGGCTGAACCACAAACTAATTCACATTAATTTGGTCTTAGTGACAAACAGATTTGAAGTGAATCACAAACTAATTCAGACCTATTTGATTACACATTTAACAAATTTATTGAAAAGAACAATCTCAAAAGAATTATTCATTCACAAATCATTAGTTTTGACTCTAAATAGCAGTTTTACAGAGTGAGAAACCACTCCAAATGATTCAGTGCATGAATAAACTGTCCAGATGATTCAGATTCAGCCATGAACTGATTTAAACTGAGTTTCAGAATGAACTTGAATCCAATTCTGACTCAATTTGTGAACTGATTCAGTCTGAAACATGAACCCATTTGGAGTGAATTACAATCACAAGCCCGATTCAGACCAAATCACAAACCAGACTGGACCACAAACTGATTGGACTGCATCGTGAATGATTCAGAATGAACAACAGACTCATTCGCCTGGAATCGTTTCAGCCTGTACCACAAAACAATTAGGGCTGAACCACAAACTAATTCACATTGATTTGGTCACAAATTCAGTTCTAAGTCAACTAATTCAGACCTGTTTGATTACACATTTAACAAATTTA
The DNA here is from genome assembly GCA_019740295.1 of Labeo calbasu. Classification (NCBI taxonomy): domain Eukaryota; kingdom Metazoa; phylum Chordata; class Actinopteri; order Cypriniformes; family Cyprinidae; genus Labeo; species Labeo calbasu. The sequence goes on from JAHKKF010476017.1 coordinate 3,856, forward strand.
TTGAAAAGAACAGTCTCAAAGGAATTAGTCTTTCACAAATCATTAGTTTTGACTAAATAGCAGTTTTACAGAGTGAGAAACCGCTCCAAATGATTCAGTGTGTGGGCGATCAGTCATCAACTGATTTGAACTGCCAACAGTTTCAGAATTAACTTGAATCCAGTCTGAATTGTGATCTGATTCGGAGTCTTGAACCAATTCAGGCTGAATAACACAGTGATTTAACAGTGAACTGATTTAAACTGCCAACAGTTTCAGAATGAACTTGAGTCCGAAACTGACTCAGCTGGAATCATAATTAGTTTCAGGCTGAACCGTGAAACAATTAGGGCAGAAACTAATTCAGACCTATTTGATTACGCGTTTAACATATTTATTGAAAAGAACAGTTTCCAAAGAATTATTCATTCACAAATCAGACAGTTTTAATTCTAAATAGCAGTACAGAGTGAGAAACCACTCCAAATGATTCAGTGCATGGGTGAACTTTCCAAATGATTCAGATCCAGCCAACAAAGCAATTCAGGTTGAATCATAAACCTATTTGGACTGAATCACAAACCAGACTTGACCACAAACTGATTTGGCTGGAATCGTGATTAGTTTCAGACTGAACGATTAGGGCTGAACCACAAACTAATTCACCTTGATTTGGTCTAAGTCATGAATGGATTCGAAGTGAATCACAAACGCTTTCAAACCTATTTGCTTACTCATCTGACAAATTAATGGAAAAGAATCGCAATTAGTTTCAGACTGAACCACAAAATGATTAGGGCTGAACGACAAACAAATGCGAATCACAAACCAATTCGGACCTATTTGTTTACTCATCTGACAAATTCACTGAAAAGAACTGACTTAAAAGAAATCAGACCTTGCTAGTTCAGTTTCTAAACAGGCGACAGAAAATACCACACACCAGATCTGATTTCTGAAGTATTTTTAGGAAAAATGTGATGTGAAAATGCCCTTAGAGTCTGTCTTTCACCAGACACGTTAAGTGAGAGGATCTGTCCATGTTCTCGCTGCTTAAGAGAGGGCCGCTGTGACAGAAACCGTCAGACTCGGCAGCTCCTGGACTCGTCTTTACCACGTTTCTTTCTCTCTCACCTTCTCTCTTGTTTCTCCGTCCTCTAGTGAGTCTCTACAGGTACTTGAGAGCTCAACAGCAACCTGAGCTTGTTTCCCAGGCAGCCTGAAGGCAAAGGAACACACACACTTCTTCACTTTCTTCCATCGCAGGTAGAGCCAGAAAGCGGCGTTGTATTTGACATTGAATATGACTGAACAGAAAGCTGAGGAATGAGATACGGGGATGGACCGCATCCTGTGCCGCCCACAGCAGTCTTTATTTATGCCACCTGATACAGAAACCTCCATACCTGCACCCATATGCTATATTTCACCCCTGACAGCATGTTCCAAATGAAAAATGATATTTCTCAGGTCTTTGTAGTGTTAGAAGAAAACATTTTCCCCGTCTTTGTGAGGATTGCACCAGCATTGTCTTTTGTTAGTTAACTTCAGTAATTACTTTAGCTGGAGTTTTCCTGTTTCGACTGAGTCCTGGCCTTAAAACTCATAACCTGATTTAGCTTTTTACATTGTCCTGTCTTCCTACGCGTATCAAAACAGCAGTGCGGGACGCAATCACGAGTCCCACTGTCAAACTTTATCTTCCATAAGCTCAGCATGCAGTCAGTCTCTCTGGGACGAGCGTATCTGCAATGTGATGTGATGCAGCTTGACTGAAGTTCATTCCACTCTGGTGGACACACAAGGACGTGCACTTCAGTTCCCTTTTTAGTTGTCCCTGTTATGATTGGCAGTCTGTCGCGCTGTCAAAACACGTGCGCACGCTCACGTACGGTTCACGACCTGCTGTGTTTGTGGTCGAGACCTGGCTTTGGTGAGCAGATCTGTGAATCACCTGCAGTTTTGTCTCTTTCCATCTTGATGGTGTTCAAACACTCCACTGCTCTTTTGATAGTCCCCTGTGTTCTTGCTTCCTGTTGATTTCATTTTCAGGTGTCTTCTGTTGAGAATGATCCAGTATTTTTGGAGCTTCATTTTAACCTCTGGTTCTTTTTTAGATTGGAAACTATATTTGTCAAGCCAGGCAAAAAGAATATTCACAGTAATGCTTTATAAGTTTCAGCTGGTTAACAGTAGTCTATGCATTATGAACTAACAGAGAACTAAACAGAGATTTGTTTGTTTGTTTCGTTATGCATTTACACATCCATTTGTTGATTTATTAATGCGTGTATTCATCCATTTGTTTAATTTGTATTTTTTAATCTGGGTTAATGTTAATTCATACATTTTGTACCATTCATTAAGTCATTAGGTTAGTCATTTAGTTATGCATTTATTTAGACATTTACACATTTGTTTATGTGTTTACACTTGTTGATTTGATGGTTCATGTATTTATTCATTTATTTTTCATGCATTTATTGATCTAGCTTAATGTTAATTCATAAATATACTACTAATTGTTAACTAACAGTGAGCTGTTTGTTTATTCATTTACACATGCATTTGTTTAGGCAAATACACAAGCATTTGTTGTTTTATTGATGCATGTATTTATTTATTGTTCATGCATTGTTTAGTCTAGGTTAATGTTAATTCATAAATATACTATTAATCATCATAACTAACAGTAAACTATTTATTTATTCATTTACACATGCTTTTGTTTATGCATTTATACGTGCATTTGTTGATTTATTGATGCATGTATTTATTTATTTTTCATGCATTTATCATTCTAGCTTAATATTAATTCATAAATATACTATTAATCATTGTTAACTAACAGTGAACTGTTTATTTATTAATTTACACATGCGTTTGTTTATGCATATACACATGCATTTGTTGATTTATTGATGCATGTATTCATTCATTTATTTTTCATGCATTTATTAATCTGGCTTAATGTTAATTCATAAATGTACTAATAATCATCATATCTAACAGTAAACTGTTTATTTTTTAATTTACAGATGCATTTGTTTATGCATGTACACATGCATTTGTTGATTTATTGATGCATGTATTTTTTATTTATGCATTTAGGTTCATGTTGATTTATACATTTTCTACTTTTGTATATTAATGCTTGTTCATAATGCATGAACTTTTTCTTTTTTCTTAGCTGTTGCATTAACTTTTGTTAAATTGAATCTTATTGTTAAACCTAAAATATTACCAATACACTTGAGCTTGCATGAGTGTGTACTAGTTCACACTTAAGTATGCACTTGATTATCCCCTATAACGTCCACTTTTCATATTGATTAGTATCAGTTGTAGTACGGAGCAGCCGTGGCCTAATGGTTAGGGAGTCGGGCTTGCGGATTCGAGTCCCAGGTCCGGCAGGGATTGAAGGTGGAGGGAGTGAATAACCAGCGCTCTCTCCACCCTTAATACCACGACTGAGATGAGTCCCTTGAGCAAGCGACCGATCCCCCAACTGCTCCCCGGGCGCCGCAGCGATAGCAATATCGCTGCCCACTGCTCCGGGTGTGTTTTCATGGTGTGTGTGCGCGTGTTTGTTCACTACTCACTACTGTGTGTGTGCACATGGATGGGTTAAATGCAGAGCTCAAATTCCGAGTATGGGTCACCGTACTGGGCCACACGTCACGTCCTTTCTTTTCCTTTTCCTTTCCTACTGAGTATGCACTAGAAAATAAAAATAGGATATCTATAGTATCCCTTTAAGTATACTAGTGTTTTAATTATAGCATCTAGTATCCTATTGAGTATGCCCCAGAATACTAGTTAAGTTTTTCTCTTAAGTATGCATTAAAATGGATTATAGCATCACCTTAAGGATGCACTAGAGTTACACTATAGTGTATCTAACTAAACAGGTTTAAAGTATTCATTGTAGTGTTGCCTAAGTTACGTATTAGGATGTACACTATAATTCCTTTTTAAGTAGGGAAATACTAGTAAATATAGTGTATACTCTTGTGCGTAATTAGGGAATAACATAGCATGCAGTGCCCTCAAAAGGATGGATGCACAAAGTGGTGTTTTGATCATTTTGTGATAAGCGACAACACGAACTATGAAAACGTTTAATAATAAAAATGAGTTGAGAATTGATAAAACACTACAGCTGTTTCTAAAGCATCTCCAAACGATTTTCTCATTGGTTGTTTATTAACTTTATTTGGTACTTAATTAGTAAAGCTATAAATATGTGATGATCCAATAATCTTCACAAACAAATCCTGGGTCACATTTAATCCAGTAATCAGGCATCACAGTCTTACTGTGATGATGTGTATAGATTAACATTTTTATGTAATCTAAATTAAAATCATTATTAATGCTCTGTGTTACTGCTAAAGTTACTTTAATGCATTTACTTCAGGATTTTTTGCTGATATTATCCAACACTCCACTTTGCCCAGGGCATTGACAAACTTTTAGAGGACATAAAGTTTGCTAAAGTGAGCCAGGTTACTGCCAGCATTTAGCCACAGTTTTATTTTAGACACTTACTAACTTAGCAAGTTAACTGTATATCCTCAAGCAAAACTGTAAAAGTGTTGGCTGTCCTAAAGACTGTTCCACAGACATCACACTACCGTATGGGGTCAAAACGTTTTTTTCAATACTTTTATTTAGCAGTTGTGCATTAAAATTGATTAAGCATGTCTTGAACAGCATATCAGCATAGTAGAATGATTTCTGAAGAATCATGTGACGCTGAAGACTGGGCTAATGGTTGCATTTCACAACAAAACAAAGTCGGTCTGATGGTCTCTTGCGGTCTAAGTGAGTTTTGGGCCCTCGTCCGGACCACCCCAAATACTCCAGACATGACCTGGGTTGTACTTTTAGTTCTGCACTACATTCAGTTCCCCTGGTGAGATGCTGGGTCATGACTGAGGCAGTAGATCAGATGGCAGTTCTCTGTGGGCTGAAGGAAGCTTTAAACGCTGCATGCCCCTCCAGCTCCTGCCAGCACTCTTAATTAAAACAGATTGCTAGATGCTTCAGTTAGCTTAAACGCTAGTGTTCTTCTGGCTAGCCTACATTCCCTGCAGCATCACGATGCTGACTAATGTTTTAGGGATTTGTGAAGTTCTTACATTGTAGAGGATTTCTAGGGTCTTTATAGAGCACCAGTCAAAAGTTTGGAATAAATGCAGTTGTTTCTTACGCTCACTAAGGCTGCATTTGTTTGATCAAAAATACAGTAAAAATAGTAATATTGTGAAATATTAATGCAATCTAAGGTCACTATATTTAAATATATTTGAAATGTCGTTTATTCCAGTGATCGAAGCTGAATTTTCAACATCAGTACTTCAGTCTTCAGTGTCACATGATCATTCAAAAATCATTCTAATAGTTAATAATGGTAATTAATAATGGTTCTTATTATTGATGATAGTAACAGTTTTGCAGATTAATATTTTTGTAAAGGCCATTCAATTTTTTTTTCAGGATTGATAAATAAAGTAACAGAATTTATTTGAAACATACATCTTTTTTAACATTATAAATGTTTTTACTGCCACTTTTGATCAAAAGTATTAATTTTCTTTCTTTTTTCTTTCTTTTTTCTTTTTAATTGTTAATATTATGTTAAACGTTTGAATGGAAGTCTATCACAGTTTCCACAAGTATTATAAGTCAACAGGTTTCAGCTGGTTTTTAGTTTTTTTTGTACTAAATTATGTTTTATGTTTTTTTGTTTTTTTTTCTGAATAAACCAGTTTTAGCTGTTTGTTAGTTTTTCTTTTAGTTTTTGTTTGTTTGTTTTTTTGCACTAAAGTATCTGCTTTTAGTTTTTAGCTGTTTATTCCTAAATCAAATGGTTTTAGCTGGTTTTAAACTAGTTTTAGCTGTTTTTTTTTTCCCTTAAATCAACTGGTTTTAGCTGGTTTTTAGTCTGCCATTTTTTTGCACTAAATTATTGAGGTTTAAATTATTTTTAGCTGTTTTTGCTAAATCAACCAGTTTGAGCTGTTTGTTCGTTTTTCTTATAGGTGTTTTTTTCTAAATCAACTGATTTTAGATGGTTTTTAGTTTTTCTTTTACTTTTAAATTAATTTTAAATTTTAAATCATCTGGTTTTTAGCTGTTTTTGCTAAATAAACCAGTTTTAGCTAGTTTTAACTAGTTGTAGCTAATTTTAGCTGTTTTTCCCCTCCTGAATCAACTGGTTTTAGCAGATTTTTAGTTTTTATTTTAATTTTTCCTTCTTATTTATTTATTTATTTATTTATTTATTTTGCTTCGCTAATGTATCTGGTTTTAACTAGTTTTTAGCTCTTTTGTCCTAAATCGGCTGGTTTCAGCTGGTTTTATTTTATTTTATTTATTTATTTATGTATGTATTTTGCCACTAAATTAACTTGTTCTAACTGTTTTTTAGTCGTTTTTTGCTAAACAAACTTCTTTTAGCTGGTTTTAAATGTGTTTAGCTGTTTTTAGGTGTTTTTTCTAAATCAACTTGTTTTAGCTGATTTTTGGATTTTCTTTTAGTTGTTTGGCACTAAATTATGTGTTTTTTTTTTTGTTTTTTTTTTTTTCAAAATAAACTGGTTTTAGCTAGTATTTAGTTTTTCTTGTAGTTATTTTTTGCACTAAATTATCTGGTTTTAACAGGGTTTTTTTTCTTTTTTTTTTTTTTTTACTTTTTCTGCTAAATTAACTGGTTTTAGCTGGTTTTTAGTTTTTCTTTTGGTTTTTTTGTTTTCACTAAATTATCTGGTTTTAACTAGTTTTTAGCTGTTTTGTCCTAAATCAACTTTTTTTTTTTTTTTTTTTGCCACTAAATTATCTTGTTCTAACTGTTTTTAATCATTTTTTTGCTAAACAAACTTCTTTTAGCTGGTTTTAACTAGTTTTAGCTGTTTTTAGGTGTTTTTTCTAAATCAACTTGTTTCAGCTGGTTTGTGGATTTTCTTTTAGTTTTTGGCACTAAATTATGTTTTTTTTTTGTTTTGTTTTTTTTTTTTTTCCCAGAATAAACTGGTTTTAGCTAGTATTTGGTTTTTCTTGCAGTAATTTTTTGCAGTAAATTACCTGGTTTTGACAGGTTTTTTACTTGCTTTTCTGCTGAATGAACAGGTTTTAGCTGGTTTTTAGGTTTTCTTTTAGATGTTGTTGTTTTTTTTTTGTTTTTTTTTTTGCACTAAATTATCTACCTCGCACTAAATTATTGTATATTATCTATTTCAAACTGACCTTCAAACTTCAAGCTTTTAAAATTAGTTCAAACTTTCTGCCTACACTCTCAAACATAAAGGTTCTTTATTACCATCAATGGTTCTATGAAGAACCGTGAACATCCATGGAACCTTTCAAATGCAGAAAAGGTTATAATGTTAAAATGTTCTTCAAAATGGTTCTTCTATGGCATCACTGCAAAAACACCCTTTTGGAACCTTTATTTTTATAGAGTGTAGGCTTTTTTCAAGTCAACTTAAAGTTTGTCCACAAACTTTTTTTTTTAAATCTATTTTATTTATTCATATTTTTAATATTACTCTAAACTTCTGAATGTAAGTGTATCAATGTTTCCATAAATATGTTAAGCAGCACAACTGTTTTGAACAATGATAATAAGAAGAAATCGTTGACCAAATCAGCATATTAGAATGATTTTTGCAGGATCATGTGACACTGAAGACTGGAGTACTGATGCTGAAAATTCAGTTTTGCATCACAAGATGAGCATGTAATACTTTGAACTATTCTGATCTTGTGATTTTCACATAACTTAGGGTTAAATGTATTTCTTAAAAGCACAAATATCACATTACCATCCAATTACCAGCTTTGATAGCATCCAAGAATGAAAACTGTATAATTTAGGCCACATTTACATATAATTTAGGCTCCGTGATTCTCCCATGTCTCATCGCTAATTGCAATATGGCAAGTTTCAGTATGTGCGTGCACGAATGAGAGTTTCCATTGTTGGCTAAACTAATCCTCTAACCGCTACACCGCCCCACAGTGCACTACAGAAATGGTACGGAGCTCCATAAAGGCTTTAGAAGACTCTGGAGTGTTTCGAACGACTCTGAAAGGATTCCAGAAGAGCCCGGGGAGCTTTTCTGTGCACTCTCCATCCATGTGCATACACAGATTTTCTTGTAATAACTCTTCTGTGCGACGCACGTGCTGCCTTCAGGGGCTCAACCAGCATGTAGCGGTGGATGGTCCAATTAGGGCCTCTAATTACCCAGCAGTACTGTAATACACGGGAACAGAGCCACTGTTAGGATAAAAAGCTCTTGCTGTTCTTATTGTTATTGTGGTCTAAGGGCTTTCATAATCTTAGGCGAATGGACAACAGCCATTAGAGTCACAACTATCGTCAGAATATCCCTTCTGGTTCATATTCGTTCCTGTTTTCTGAGAATAAAACAGCATTTATCATCAAGTTGTGGCCCCTGAGATGTGGAGCCTTTGCTAGCTGAGTGTAACATATATTTTGTGTTTTTTTTTCAAGCTGGCTCATGCTATTTTTATTACAGAAATACGCAAGACTGTCTTCTGAAGCAATGACGTCCATGTTTTTAAATGTCACCCTTGATATTTTGTGATACTGCCTGCTTTTTCCTCCTAGACTAATGAAAGTTATTTTAGTGATGTTTCATTTCTTAGTTTCATTATGGTGGCATTGTGTTTGATTGCTTGATCTTGGTTTTTTTTGTCGTTTTGTTGTCGTTGTTGAGACTATAAAAAGGAGGAAAATAATCACAACATTAATTAGCATTTCCTGCAGGAAATATTGTAATAATGCAACACAGCAGATGAATTGTGTTCATGCTTTGTAAAATGATAAATTGGGTAGTGTTGGTGAAGAATAGCAATAAGCCTACTAGAAAATACCATTAATTTAGACAGTTTATGTGGTGAGAGAATTTTTTTTGTTAATAATTTAATTTAATTTAATTTATTTTTTTTTCTCTTATTTTGCTTTTTATTTATATTCACATTGTAGAGTTCAATTTTATTTTATTTTTGCTGACATTTTTAACACTGTATTTTTCTGAACATTTGAAAACCTTTCCTCTCTGGCAGTCCAAGAATGAAACATCAATTATAATGTGAATCTTCTTCATTGTGAAGTTAAAAGCTTCATGTCTATGGAAGCGAAAAACGGTTATGTCCACATTTTTTTTCTTCTTTAAACAAGATGCCGAGTACTATTTCCAAAGTCCAAAATTCCCAGAAGAACTTAAAGTCAGTGGGAGATTTTCTACCATACCGAGAAGCTCTAGAATATTTTATATGGCTTTTGGAATTCTTGGAAGATTCTTTTGGTCTCTAGAGACGTGTGAGAGGTTCTGGATGGAGAGGATTTAGATTTCTGATGTTTGTGGGTGGTTTTGGATAAAGGCCAGTGACGGATGTAGAAAGAGCAGATGGCAGCATGTCTTAACTAAAGGATGGAGGTCCACAAGGAGCAGCCAAGGTCACCATGAACTCTGTATCACACACACAGAATGAGCCGTCAGGTTTAGATTGTTGGGTGTTGGCTGCAGCACCTTTGAAACACTCTCTCTCTCACACACACACACATGCACACACAGCGGTTGTTTTGGCTTGTCTGCAGCATGGTCTCCTGTAGCCCGCACAAGCAAACAATGAATAAAATATGAGCAGAGAAAGCTCTGATGAGACATCTGTGTACAGACACACACACCACAGTTTCTCCCTCAACCAACAGAGGGCAGAGAGAGCAGCGGGTAAATCCTTAAAGTTACACTTCCTTATTAAAAACATTGGTTGTTGAACTTAGAATTTGCATATGCCTTGCACTAGAAATGTTTTTTTTTT
>JAHKKF010476023.1:0-19545 GCA_019740295.1 Labeo calbasu
GTTTCATTTCATTGCATCGAAATGTTTGACGACGCCAGGATGTTTTTAATGTTCTATAAAATAAAAATGACGCGATATAAAAGTAATAGTGTTTACACCGTAACACTGCATGATAGAGTCTAAGGTTGTCCAGACAAAACTACTGTCATATACTCTGTTCACGAATAGATGTTTATGCCGTGCTTAACAATAGTAAATTAGTTTCCCAGACATAAAATGGTTTTGTATTGTATAATACATGCAAAGCATGCTTGTGTTTGACTATAAAATCATATTTATTTATTGTATAACAATAAGATATAAAAGTAATATTAGTTTATTTTAATACTCTGTTTATGAGTAGGTGTTTAACGTGCTAAACAATAATAATTAGTTTCTCAGATATAAATTGTCAATATTTTATGATAGTATAAAGCATGTGTGAATCTATGACTACAAAATCGTACTATATGTATATATTACAGATGCTCCTGATATTAACATGCTCACAGATGTATTTTTTTGTTTGTTTTTTTCTAGTGATCTGGTACCTGCACCACAGATGAATGCTAAATGAATGCCACATGAAGACTGCCACCTGGACTACTGATGATGAGTTTTGTTTCTTAAATCCATGGAAGGAAGCAGCAATCACTTAAATATCAGGTATAATTTACTTGTTTCACTTGTTGAACAGAATCCAGAAAACAGTTTTCAGGAATGATACGAAGTCTGTTCACATCTCTGTACATGTAACATCAATGTAGTCAATAATGTGCTTTTGACCTTCATTATGTATGTTTTGATTATACTGTGTTGTAAATAAAATACAAAGAGTCTAAAACTCCATTCTCTGAATCTCTCATTGTCTCTACCTGACAGTCACAGTCTCATTGATGGGCCATTAGAGGAGGGCCTTTTGTCTCTCAGGTGTGAATCACTAAATATTCATGGCCGTTGTCACTCCCTCGCATATTCCCTTTCAATCAAAAAACATGTCTTTGAGAATTTAAATCAATATATTGTTTTCTGTAAACGCGTGAATGAGATGATTTTCACATCATCTTGTAGAAAAACTCTAGACTACCACATCCAGTTCTCAAAAGTCTTGTGAACTAATGTTCTGAATGTGTTTCATGGCCTTATTTCAGTGACTTAAAAAAATTTGTTTTTCACTAACCACGCATAAATGTTGTTTTCTCAAAAGCACAAACATGTACATTAATGTTGCTTACATATTACTGTAGCCCAGTTTGTGCTTGATTACAATGTAATCAAACTTTAGCCATCAATAATTTTTTTAGATACTGAAAAAAGCACAAATGTCAGGGCATGTCAAAACTTCTCCAGGGTGCCAAAACACCCTCAGACCCCAGAGGGTTAAATCCCTAACATTACGCCCTCCTGCAGGGGCGGCTCCTGATGCCCTTACATGACAACGGGGACAGCCACAGCCTCTGGGTGTGGGACGATCAGTATGGCTGCGATGGAACTCCTCCAGTAACGTGGGGTTAAGTACATCGTCCAAGGCCACCCAGGATCTTTCCTGTGGTCCATATCCCTCCCAGTCGACCAGGTAGTCGAGCCGTCCGCCCTGTCAGCGTAAATCCAGAATGTCCCGGACCTGGTAGATGAATGGCTGGACAAGGATTTCTGGAGGAGGAGGTTCTTCCAGCTCAGTGGGTCCTAGTGTAGAGGGAGAAAATTGTTTTAAGAGGGAGACGTGAAAAGTGGGGTGAATTCGGTATCTGGGTGGTAGTTGGAGTTCGTAGGTGACTTTGTTGATCTGCCTCTGTATCAGGAACAGATCAATGTAGTGGGGACTCTGCGGAGGCGCAGATCCCAGGTGGACAGCCATACCTTCTCTCCAGGTTGGTATGAGGGAGCAGAGGAGCGCCAGGCATCTGCAAAGGTCTTATGCCTCCGCACTACACGTGGGAGATGTATGTGAGCTGAGTCCCACACTCTCTCGCTTGCTCGGAACCAGTGGTCCACCGCTGGAACTTCAGAGGGCTCTTTTCTCCACGGGAAGAGCGGTTGGAAACCGAGTATGCACACTGGAAGGGAGTGAGCCCAGTGGTGAATTGATGGAGGGAGTTCTATGCATGCTTGGCCCAGGGGTTGTCGTGGCAGTATGCCCGGAGGTAACATCCAAGCTCCTGGATCTTGCGCTCAGTCTGGCTTTCCACAGGTGAGAGATGAATTGGAGGTATTGGAGATTTTTATGGTTGGTTATAATTGTGAATGGGTGGTTAGCTCCCTCCAGCCAGTGCCGCCACTCCTCCAAGGCCAGCTTAATGGCGAGCAGCTTACGGTTACTGATGTCGTAATTCTGCTCCGCTGGGTCAGTTTCTTCGAGTATTATGTGCAAGGCTGGAGGTGTGAAGGCTCACCAAACTGCTGGGACAGCATGGTCCCAATTCCGGTGGTGGACGCATCCACTTCCACAATGAAAGGGACTTGAGAGTCTGGATGGTGGAGGATAGGGGCCATGCTGAAGGCCTCCTTGAGCTTCTCGAATGCTAAGTTGGCGGTGGAGCTCCAGGACAGCGACTTTGGTTTACCACGGAGCATGGAGGGGGAGCTGAAGTTATTGATGAAGTTCAAACTGAAGTTCTCAATGAATCTCCGATAGAAGTTTGTATGATGGTATTCCCGAAGCTTCTGGATGACCTGCATCACGTGTTGCCGATGTTCGGCCAGGTTCTGCGAGTATATAAGGATGTCATCGATATAGATGACTACGAATCGATGGAGATACTTCTGGCACACCTCTTTCATGAAACCTTGGCTGCCTGCTTGCTGAATTCTTCTTGGAACGCCTCATAATCAGATGGGACGGTGGGTGTCTCCTTGGGTTCCGGACTCTCCACGAGGGTAGATGCTACTTGAGCCACAGGTGGGAGGTTTCAGGACAGCAGTGAGACAGTTACTGTGGCAGAATTCACTCCAGTGGGTGACCTCACATGGTTTCCATCTGATTTCCAGAGAATGGAGGTTGAGCCAGGGGCCTCCCAGGATAATGTCCACGGTGGGGCCCTCCAATACCAGAAAAGTGATGGTTTCTTCATTGAAGCAGCCAATTTGAAGTTTAATCGGTGGAGCTCTGTACTTCACCCACCCACACCCTAGCAGTTTTCTCTGGATGGTCTCGACTCAGAGCTCCTGGGCATGGCGTTTGCAGGGCAGGTGGAGATGGCTTAAGAGGTCATGTGATATGAAATTGTTAGAGGAGCCCGAGTTGACAAGGGTAGAGACTGAAACAAAAGGGTTTGGGGTGAGTAGTTGTACTGATAGCAATGACAAGGTAAATATGTCAGGCTCAAGTCGAAAGGTACTCACTGTAGGCCATGGGGGTCAAACATGGCAGAGCTTGATTAAGTGATTGGTAGCCGCACAACATAGACAAAGTCCAGCAGCCAGGTGTGCTCTGTGCGAAAGAGCCTGGTTGAATCCACTTGCATGGGTTCTGGTACTGGGGGACCGATGACAGGTGCGGCAAGCTGGTTGGTGGCTTCGGTGGGCTGGCAGGTGGAGAGTGGCTCTTTGAATGACATTTTCACGTCCCACAGTGTCATCGTTGATGGACATCTGAGCACGAATACGTGGATCCAAACCTTGCCGGTAAGCACTGAGGAGGGCCGCCTCATTTCACTCACTAGTTGCCACTAGCATGCGAAACTGGATGGTGTAGTCGCTTGTGGAAGAGGCGAATGAATTAAATAAGTTGATTATGGTACTATTGGCATTCCATATTGCTTTGGCCCACATCAATGCTTTGCCGGTGAGTAAGGAAATGAGGAACGCTACCTTTGATCGCTCTGTGGTAAATTTCTGCAGCTGCATCTCGATGTACAGAGCCACTTGAAGGAGAGAGCCGCCACACTCAGCTGCGTCACCCACGTAGGAAGCAGGCATGGCCATGGGACTTACAGAGGCAGATGGATAAGTTGTGACTAGCACAAGTGAGGCCCGGAGGGTGTTGACCATTTCTCAGGTTTGATAAAAATTGAAAAACAAGAATTAATTACATCCTAGAATAAAAGACTCCCACCTTTACATTATAAACCAGCAATCAACATTTCAGTCTCTGTCATAAGAATGTTTTTAGTATATCAGTGGGTATTTTAGTTAACCATCTGTAAATGAAGTCCTGGATAATATATGGAGACTTAGGAAAGAGGAGGTGTTAATATCCAAAGTGAGAAAATTTAGTTTCTAATGGTGAAACACAATTCATCATAAGCTCAATGCTGTTAATGTGGAGTGATGGAAAGAATTCCCAGGGAAGGAAATGAGTGATAAATATTAATACATATCTCATAATCATGTAAAAGGGCTAAACACTTTCATTTTCATTTCAATTTGAATCAATTCGGAACATGACAGTTTTGATTTGTGCTTTAGGTTGTAGTTTATCTATAACAATGGATTAACTGCTAAACTGGTCAGATCTGATCTGAGAGATTGAAGATTGTGTCATTGTTCTCTACAGGTTGAATGACTGTGGCATCACATATGAAGGTTGTACTGCTCTGGCTTCAACCCTGAGATCAAACCCCTCACATCTGAAACATCTGGATATGTCTGTGAATAAACTACAAGATGAAGTAGTGAAGCTTCTCTGTGCTGTACTGGAGGATCCTCTCTGTAAACTAGAGATACTGCAGTAAGATCATCTCTCTGATAGTCACATGTCTTTGCCCTTCAATGTAAATTCTAAGACTAAAATCTGCTTGTAAAATAAATGTTCAGTAAACATACAAAATCTCATCACAAATGACTATGATGACTGAAGGTGAAGTTCATTTAATTCATCTCCATCACATCTCATGACCTGCTGCTCCTGTTTTTGACCCACCAAACATTTACTGAAACTTCAGTTTCTTCTGCTAGTTTGATTAACACTCAAATTACAGATGAACATTCATGTGTAAAATAGTAAGTCAAAGCCTCTATGATTTACTGCAGAGGATGAGTGGTTGATGGATGATAAGTGGGAGAGGTTTAGAGTTCAACAAGAATCTGAATGTGTTTAGTTTTAACTCACTACTCAATGAGTGAATGAAAGTTATAATCACTTCAGCAGAATTTCAGTCTTTCTCCTCCATAAGCAGTTACCTTTTCCACTTATATCCTGAGCTGTGCAAAGCATTATTTAAAAGATCAAATTGGAATAAAAAGACCATAAAGCTAGGTAGATGTGTGATGATCCAGAGAAAAAGAAGCTCATTAACATGATCTCTCTGCATGTGTAGACAATAGTCCTTACATTTTACATTAAGACTGAATATCTCTAATGAGTTCATCACATTTCTATCCATTTATAATCTGCCAGATGAGACCAAGCATGACACAATTATGTGTTTGATCACAAGACTTATTAAATGATTTGCAACAGGGAACACGTGGCTCCCGTGAAGCAAATGTCTTCCTGTAGTTGTTTATTAGATGAGCAAGTGATTGTTTTTCCAGACAGATTCATCCTTATATTACTATGGCACAATGTAGTAGTATGTGGCAAAGCTTGTCATTATATCTCCTCTCCTGCTCTGAGAACAGAGTCAATAACAAACTACAGACACTTGAACTTCAAATTGTTTCATTGTTCTCTATAGGTTGAGTTATTGTGGCATCACAGATGAAGGTTGTGCTGCTCTGGCTTCAGCTCTGAGATCGAACCCCTCACACCTGAAACATCTCGATCTGTCTTGGAATAGTCTAGGAGATTCAGAAATGAAGTTACTCTCTGATCTGAAGGATGATCTGCATTATTCACTGGATACATTATACTATTGTGAGTGTCTATTTAGTTGTTCAATTGACCCAAATTTAGTAACAGTCCTCATATGTGTCACACACACACACACACACACACACACAGGAGGATACGAGAGGTGAGTGACGATAACACAATGTTTATTTGCAGTGGTAGGATCACAACACAGTAGAGACACATGAAATGGATGGCTTAGCTGACAATCCTGGTAACGTGAAGCTTGTGCACAGTCCTTCTGATCACCCACAATCCGGAGAACAAGGGAATAGTTCCAACAGGAGAAGAACATCAAGGGGAAGCGAGCCCGGTGCAATCGGTAGATCCGACAACCACACACTGAACAAACAGTCCTTATAAGGGGTGTGGTTAATTGAGTCCAGGTGCACGTGATTAGAACTCCGGTGAAGGCGAACGTGTGGGTGGGGCTTCGGGTGACGTGGGTGGTGGTGGCTGTGGTGAATGCCGGACACTACCCCCCCTTCCAGGGGCGGCTCCCGACGCCCTAACACGCCACCGAGGGCGGCCACGACCGCGAGGGGCAGGACGATCCGGATGATCTCGGTGGAAGTCAGCCAGTAGAGTGGGGTCCAGAATATCATCACGGTGAACCCAGGATCATTCCTCTGGTCCATACCCCTCCCAGTCCACTAGATATTCCAGGTGGCCTCCTCGGCGCTGTGAGTCCAGGATCTCATGGACTGTGTAGATGGAAGGTTGGTCCAGGACTTCTGGAGGAGGGATTTCCACTTCAGCTCCCGGGGTTTCTGTGGCAGAGGGAAAGAAGGGTTTAAGGAGGGAAACGTGGAAAGTGGGATGAATGCGGTACCTGGGAGGGAGCTGAAGCTGGAAAGTGACGTCGTTGATCTGCCTCAGGATCTTGAACTGACCTATATAGCGGGGACTCAGCTTGCGGCATGGGAGCCGGAGACGAAGGTCGCGGGTGGAAAGCGGGTGGATCTTCCTCTCTGTCTGGCCGTTTGTCTGTGGGTGGTATCCGGAAGAGTTAACAGAAACACCAAGCAGTTTGAAGAAAGCTTTCCATACATGTGAGATGAATTGAGGGCCCCGGTCCGACACGATCTCCCCAGGAATGCCAAAATGGCGGAACACCTGATGGAATAGGTGCTCCGCCATTTCCATGGCGGTCGGCAATCCCTTCAGGGGTACAAATTTGCATGCCTTGGAGAAACGATCAACTATAACCAGCACACAGGTGTTACCTTCGGAGCAGGGTAGATCTGTCACAAAGTCCACTCCTAGATGGGACCAGGGCCTCTCCGGGATGGGTAATGGAACCAGTTTGCCTGTAGGTAACATGCGAGGAGTGTTAGACATGGCACAGACAGAGCAGCTCTGGACGTACCTGATGGTATCTCGACGCATACTGGGCCACCAGTACCGAGATTTGAGTAGCAAGAGGGTCCGCTTGCTGCCTGGATGTCCAGAGCCTGGAGACTGGTGAGCTGTGCCCGGAAGGTGTTGACGTTGGGAGCGAGGGACGTAGATCTTACCTTCTGGGCATTCCGGCGGAGCAGGCTCCTGGAGAGTGGCTTGTTGAATGTCATAATCCAAGTTCCAGACGATGGGGCTGACAATGAGGTTAGTGGGAATGATTGGTTCAGGGTCGGTGGGCTGATCTGGAGATGACTGGCGAGAGAGAGCGTCCGTGGGTATGTTCTTGGAGCCAGGTCGGTAAGTGATCTTGAAGTGAAACCGTGTGAAGAAGAGTGCCCAGCGTGCTTGTCGGGGGTTCAAGCGTTTTGCATCTCGGAGGTATTGTAGGTTTTTGTGGTCAGTGATTATGGTGAATGGGTGCTTGGCTCCCTCCAGCCAGTGACGCCACTCCTCCAGGGCCAGCTTGATGGCAAGAAGCTCACGGTTACCAACATCGTAATTTTGCTCTGCCGGAGACAGCTTCCAGGAGTAAAAGGTGCAGGGATGGAGGATTGCTGACTCACCGACCGCTTAGGACAGCACTGCACCTACTCCAGTGGTGGAGGCGTCGACCTCAACCGTAAATGGGAGTTCGGGATTCGGGTGGTGTAGGAAGGGTGCAGTGCTGAAGAGCTGCTTGAGGTGTTGGAAGGCTTTGTGGGCTGTGGGGTCCCAGGTGAGGTGTTTAGGCTTACCCCTGCAGGAGGGAGGTCAGAGGAGCGGTGATGGTACTGTATCCCTGGATGAAGTGACGGTAGAAGTAGGTAAACCCAAGGAATCATTGTAGCTCCTTAATGCTCTGGGGTTGTGGCCACTTCTGGATGGCATCAACTTTCCCTTGGTCCATTAGCACGCCCTCGGCACTGATGTGGTAACCAAGGAACTGAACTGAGGGTTGGTGAAACTCACACTTTCCAGTTTGAGGTATAACTGATGTTGACGGAGTTTGAGAAGGACCTGCTGGACGTGCTGGCGATGTTCGGCCAAGTTCCGGGAGTAGATCAGAATGTCATCAATGTAGACCACAACGAACCGATGGAGGAACTCCCGGAACACCTCGTTCATAAACGTTTGGAAGACAGAAGGACTGAGGGATAGGCCGTACGGCATGACCAGGTATTCATAGTGCCCCGTGGGTGTTACAAAGGCGGTCTTCCATTCGTCTCCCTCACAAATACGAACGAGGTTATACGCACTCCGCAGGTCCAGCTTCATGAACACCTGGGATCCACAAAGCTCTTCGAGAGCGGCAGGAATCAAGGGGTTGTTGAATGATCTGTGAATTGAGTTGTCGGTAATCAATGCATGGGCGGAGACCTCCATCCTTCTTACCCACGAAGAAGCAGCTAGAAGCGGCCGGTGAGGTAGATGGACGAATGAATCCTTGACTGAGGGCTTCAGCGATGTAATCCTCCATCGCCTGTGCAACAGACCAGTCTGCAGTGTGATGTAAGGTGTGGAATGACGTACTTTCCCACGCCCAAGTGGCTTTCCTTGTATGGTGGTTATGGCATAGATCTGATGATGTCGGTGACGGGGAAGTTGAAGTTGCTTTAGACAGTCCTGGGAGATGAAGTTTCCCGAGGAGCCTGAGTCAACCAGAGCAGATACGGAAAGAGATTGTTCAGAGGTATGCAACGTAACTGGTAGTAGTGTAAGGTCAGTTGTTTCAACATCGGAAATAATCGTACTCACCACTGGGCGTGGGGGTCTGATGGGGCAGGTGCGGAGAAGATGTCCTGGCTGTCCACAGTACAAGCATAAACCTTGGGTAATCCGACGATTACGTTCTGTGCGTGAGGGCCGTGATGAATCAACCTGCATAGGTTCTGGTACTGGAGAGCAAGCAGCCACTGAGACAGACTGAGGAGCGGTTACCGGTGGCTGGCAGGCAGCTAGCTGCTGTGAGACACGGACAGCACATTGTAGAAAAGATTCCAATCTAACGTTGTCATCATATATCGCCAGGGCGGCGCAGATGGTGTTGGATTTAAGGCCGCCTTAAAAGCATTCACGAGCTCCATGAACGGATCGACTGTCGTGGGTGTCTCGGTGCTCATCTTTGTGTTGGTCGGATCTTCTGTCACACACACACACACACACAGGAGGATACGAGAGGTGAGTGACGATGACACAACGTTTATTTGCAGTAGTAGGATCACAGCACAGTAGAGACACCTGAAATGGATGGCTTAGCTGACAGTCCTGGTAACGTGAAGCTTGTGCACAGTCCTTCTGATCACCCACAATCCGGAGAACAAGGAAATAGTTCCAACAGGAGAAGAACATCAAGGGGAAGCGATCCCGGTGCGATCGGTAGATCCAACAACCACACACTGAACAAACAGTCCTTATAAGGGGTGTGGTTAATTGAGTCCAGGTGCACGTGATTAGAACTCCGGTAAAGACGAACGTATGGGTGGGGCTTCGGGTGACGTGGGTGGTGGTGGCTGTGGTGAATGCCTGACAATATGTGTGTAATTGGAGAATATAAGATAATAATTCAGCTCTTACAGCTTCCCTGTGTGTAAGTGAAAAAAAGATTTGTTAATCATTTACTGTTATTAATCATTGACCAGTTTTTCATTCATATCTCTGGCTATAATATGAATATACTGTGTTTTTCTGAAATGGATCTGCTGATGTGATGTGACAGCAGTAATGTCTCATACCATATGTGACTGTCTGTGTTTTTTATTGTAGGATTCTCAGTATTTAGACATCAGTTCAGTTTCCTCAGGATCAGCTGATGGTGAATAAGAACTGCTACAGAGATATCACAGTCACACAATCAACACAAAGGGCCAGCCCACTCCAAACCTAAACAGGCCCAGTACGGGCTTTCCCAGGTGAGGCCCACAGCTTTGGGCTCACCGCAGGCTCTCTGTGAGCAGCCCACACTATGGGACTGCCCACAATAATCCAATGATGGCCCAGACATGAGCCTGTTAATAAGAAAAATTGTGGGCAGTTTTCGTCCTTATCACTAGGGGTGTAGGGAGTTTTAGATTTCCTTAAGTAAACCCATGTGTAGAGAGAGTTAGCAATAGCAAGCAAGGTGCACAAGTGTTCAACAGGTGAGCAGGTGTTCTATTTAAAAGCGTACATTACTGATGTTTTTTGCAGAGATGGTACGTTTATGTATGGCCTATGTTTGTACTGATGCTAGAGCTTAAGACAGTGTATTTGTATGCATTTTAGAAAGACTGTGAGTTCACCACATCTTGGACCAGTTTGAATATGGATTTAAAGTTCTTTTCGATGTAGGTCCATAGTCTAGACTGTTTTTGACTGTTCCTTGTTAGGAAGAGTCTGGTGTTTAAGAGCTGTGGCATGTTTTCATTACAAGAGGTTGGATTAATTTGCTATCAGCCAGCTTCAGCTATGGATGATGTTTGGACATTGATGTACTACAGATAAGACTTTCGCACATCAACTTTCACATGATGAAATCCTAAAATCTTACATTGCCTTGTTTGGTTTTTTAAATTTTAATTTAGTTTTTTGGTGTACTTTTGTGTATTTACATTTTTAGCTATATGTAGCTGTATTAACCTGAGTTGAATGTTTTCTATGTTGTATTTAATAAATCCATTGATTTGAAATCCTTTTGACTACTGTACATTTTTGACAATATAGACATTATTTATGTGGTGACTGCATCCAGTTCAGATGTATAATAACTGTTCTACCCAAAGACTTAAGTTATAGTAGCTGAAAAGTATTTAAAATTGAAATTGATGCATTGTTATAGATCAGGGCCTGTATTTATCAAGCATCTAAGAATTCCTATCAAGAACATAGCTAAGAATTGACTTAAGTATAAAAACAATTCTTCCCTCAAAGCTGCGCTTAAAAGTTAGTTATCAAGCATCTCAGTCGTAATTTAAGTGAAGTGTAGGACTAAATCTTAAGTATCAGTCTGAGAGATAATTCACTTTGCTGTGCCATAAACAGGATTTTGGATGACGAAATACACATGGACCAATCACTGAATAGATTTCCTTATTTACAAATGTTCTCAGATAAATTTACATTGAATGGTTAAATTCCTCATAGGAGTTTACATTCAACACACATTTGACAATAAAAATTTTCAAGAAAATACATTAAGGCAAGGAAATGTAGCGTCATCACAACCTTCAGTTTAGGGTTGTGTATCGATGATAGTCAGAGATATTGCACGTTGCTGATGCCTTTGACAACAGCAAGACGATTATCATTTTTATTATCCATCAAAAATATAAGTGCCTATCTTTACTGATGCAGCTCATCAGTGCATGAGAGTCACCTCAGCAACTTGCGTGAGTGGCTGCAATTCGGTGACCCTGTAGGAGCCGTAACGTGCTGCAGATGTGTGCAGTGTAAATAAGGGGAGAGATTTATTCATCATACAGTGCAGATAGCTTCACTGATTATAACAGGAGTGTTTTTCAAAGAACATAATACTTGCGCTAGACTGAAGGCCGTTATGATTTTCTTTGGTAATGTAATTCTTTGGTCATTTTGAATTACTCAGGAAATGTAACTGTTTGATTAACTGGTCATCATAAAACATTTCAATAACATTCCTCCTCTCCTGAAAGATTCATGCACATCTCTGTCTCCTCAGTGCTGTCACAAACCCCTACTGGCAACCAACTTCTAACCACTTGAGAGACTTCTCGAGCTGTCTTAAATAACTGGGAGAGTAAGAGTGATTCTTAGCTTTAAAAAATTTGATAACTTGCTTTTATACTTAAGTTTGGAACTAGGAGTAAATTTCATGAATTCTCAGCACTTAAGACTAAAATGGCACTTTGAGAAGCTTGATAAATACAGGCCCAGGGGTGCATTATGTTCCTGGAGATCTACCTTCCTACAGAGTTCAGTTCCAACCTGATTAAACAAACCTCTCTGTAATTATCAAGTGCTCCTTCAGATCCTAATTAGTTCAGGTGTGTTTGATCAGGACCAGGGTTGGGCACCCCTGTTGTAGATTAATGGTGTGGGCTAAGTGAGGGCTACCTGTGCAGGGCCAGCACTAAAGCTCTATTCAAATGGCAAATGTTTCTCATGGGGACGTAAGTGATTTTCACCATTTATAGGCGGTAGTCTGTGATTTAATTGCCATCTGAATGTTGGTGTTTTTCTCTAACGACCCTCGTAAAAATCCCTGGCCGAATTACCTACTGTTTTCTGATGAACACCAAGGTCTTGTAGTATTTTAACTGATGTCTGAATCCACAGCTCTGAGTTTACAAGAAGAAATTGATTCAAAATTCATGCTTAATACATTTTTGACGATTCCCGAACACTGTATGGTAGCCTAACTTTTGTACTTTTGTAAATTTATTTCTGAAATGCTGTAAAGTATTTAAAAGAACAATACTTCATAATAAAATTTCTTATCACGATTATACTGAGCTAAATTATCACGGTTATCAGTATTATCACGGTATTGTTAAAATGTGCTGGAAATGTTCAACAACACATGAAACATTTCACCACCTTTTGTATTTAGATTCAACAAAAATTAAATAAAATTACTTTTTGTTTGCATAAACACTAAAACAATAACTTTACCTATGATGTCTGGATTTTAAATGACAACATGACTGACAACAGTTTATCTCATATGAAATGTTCAAATAAAACAAAAAGGTTTTATAAAATGGTAAACCTCACATTTTAGCCATTAAATAAAGAAAAGGGTTAAGTCAAAATGATATTTGATCAACAAATGTTTTTATGTATTTTATCTGATTCATAAATATTTCAATTGTTTAAATGTATATAACCCACATAGGCTAGTTTTTCATCAACCAGTCAAAATTTACAGCAGGGCATGCAAATCGGTCCAATTCTTTGTCCAGACAAAAACTGCACACAGGCTGAATGTATATGTAACTCTGTAAATCCACTCTCTGACACTAGATGGCGCTTACGGAAAAGCTGAATTGCAGCTGTTTCCCGTAACCTCCATGGATAAAACAGCATTACGATTAAAGAATTAAGTATTACAGGGAGCAAAGATAAAAGCAAAATGCCATCGAATCTTTTCTAAAAACAGTCAGAAGTTTCAGAGGTACATTCTTCATTCATATATTCATTTGGATTAATCCCTTAGCACTCCTTTAAAAAACCTTGCATCTTTCCGCCACGTTTTCACACAAAACGAAACTACACTGCCTTCTGTGCGCATGTGAGATTGTTACCTAAAACTTTGCTTTATGCTGGACAGTATTTATTTATCCTCAGATGTTCAAATCACGGTAAGTGGATACGGTTTAAATGATAATTAAATGTGAAACGGTAATACTAACCGTGGAGGGTTTTTATCACGATTTATCATTATCATTAATAATCGTTCCAATCGTATCATTACAGCCAACTTTCAGCTCCTCTCACCTCATTGATCCGTCAGAAGAACAAGAACCTATCTTGGACTCCTGAAGCTCATCAAGCCTTTCAAGTCCTCAAACAAGCCTTTTGTGTGCCCTAGCTCTCACACATCCAGACTCCAATCTCCGCTTCGTGGTGGAAGTGGAGGTGGACGCGGCGACCCTGGGAGTGGGTGCCGTTCTGTCCCAATGGAGAGGTGAAACCCCTGTACTTCCATATGCGTTCTTCTCAAAGAACGGTAATCGTTCCATCCCTACTTCATAACTGATTCACCACAGTGAGTGGGAGCAGAAAGAGAAAAAAGCAACAGTAGGGGTATGACGGTGAGGAAAGTTTTCTCGGGGGTATTTGGGGGGAGTTTTTCATCTTTCCATCTAGAGTTTTCCATCTTGTCCACACCTTTATTTGTTTTTAAAAAGCTTGTAAATGGCCGTGCGCATTAGCGTCAATTTGCCGTCAATTAATTGAATGACAACAACAAATAAGTACGACAAACTCACTTTTATTAAACATAAAATAATACATTTATTAACAAAACTAATACAAATATAGGCTTTTATGTAGGCCTATATGTAAAATAACAAATAACTTCCTGATCTGTGATGCAGCTGTTGTTCCTCACACTGCATTGAGCAGCCGAACTTGTTGATTTGTTGTATCCATCTGCAGATTATCCTTAACATTGGCTAATATTACTGGTTTAAATAATTGTTGTTTATGTTAATGGTTTTAAAAAAAAGATTTTTGCGTGCGTTGCGTTTTTGAGTGCACCTTACCACCTGTAGCCTCTACTGCTTTATCAGTCATTGTCAGACATTTGATCTCTAAAATTAAAAATTTATCTTAAAAAAAAGCCTAAAAAAAGTTGACTGCATTGAATGCACATATTTTTGTAATGCTAAACTGTTTCATTTTATTTATTATTTGAAAGCCAAGTGCTACTAATGTTGTGTTTTTGTAATGTTAAAAAGTTGAAATAAAGGAGTTAATGTTTAAGTATTTGTCACAGTTGAGAGAGGCAAAGACGTGGTTAGTTTCGAACACAGCATTTATTTGCATGAACACAAAGGCTTCCAACATAAACACAAGAAGGGTGATGAAAATCCACAAGGTGGAAGCGTAAAGCAGTATAAGGTTCAAAGTCTTATCTCTCAAGTAATCCTTTCAAAGTTCGTTTCCAGAAATCCTTGCATCGATCCGTCCAGGAAGGTAAGTAGAAACAGTGCAATTGGTAAGTGACTTTGTTGATTTGATGTGCAACGGGGAAAGGACCTATATACCGGGTACTCAGCTTCTTACTGGGCAGCCTGAGGCGGATGTCCCGGGTGGTCAACCAGACGCGGTCTCCAGGTCGGTAGATGGGGTTGTCGGAACGACACGCGTCTGCATTGTCCTTATGCCTCCGGATTGCCCGTTGGAAATGGACGTGAGCTGAGTCCCATACCCTCTCGCTCTCCTGGAACCAGTAATCTACCGCTGGGACTTCAGAAAGCTCCCCAGACCAGGGGAACAATGGTGGCTGGAAGCCAAGCACACATTGGAAGGGAGTTAGGCCGGTGGTGTCGTAAGGAGTTCTGGGCATATTCGGCCCAGGGTAGAAACTGGCTCCAGGTGTCCTGATGTTCGTGGCAGTAGGCCCAGAGATACCTCCCGATCTCCTGGATCTTCCACTCGGTCTGGCCATTCATCTGAGGATGGTAACCCGATGACAAGCTGATGGAGACTTCTAATAACCGGAAGAATCCTCGCCAGACCCTGGAAATGAACTGTGGGCCCCGATCTGACACTATATCCTCAGGGAGTTCAAAGTTTCGGAACACATGTTGAAATAAAGCCTCCGTGGCTTCAAGAGCGGTAGGGAGACCGCAAAGTGGGATTAGCTTGCATGCTTTAGAGAACCGGTGAACTACTATAAAGATTGTAGTGTATCTGTTGGAAGGAGGCAGATCGGTGGCGAAGTCGATGCCTAGATGGGACCAGGGTCGGCGAGGAATGGGCGGAGGTACCAGCTTGCCCTCGGGCAGACAACGAGGTGTTGAGGTGATGGTGCAGACCGAACAGCCTTTGACATATCGAGCGACATCCATGTTGGGCCACCAGTAACGGTTCCTGAGGAGCGAGAGGGTTTGGTAGCTGCCTGAATGCCCGGATCCCAGAGAGGTATGCATTGAGTTCAGAAGGGAGTGTCGCAGAGAGGTAGGGACGAAGATCTTCCCTTCTGGACCTCCCGGCAGAGCAGGCTCAGTTCGAGTGGCGGCCTCTGTTTGACTGTCGAGTGCCCAGGTGATAGGAGATACGAACACAGAAGTTGGTAATATGGATTCCTGTTCGTCCGGTTGTGGGTCAGGTTGATGAAGGCAAGACAGGGCATCGGCTTTGGTGTTCTTGTTTCCTGGTCGGTAGGTGATAGTGAAATGAAACCCGATAAAAATAGTGCCCAACGGACCTGACGGGGATATAGTCTTTTGGCATCTCGGAGATAATGTAGATTCTTATGATCAGTGATTACTAGGAAAGGAAACTGGGCACCTTCCAGCCAATGCCGCCGCTCTTCGAGGGCGAGCTTGATGGCCAGAAGTTCTCTGTTTCCCACATCATAGTTTTTGCTCCACTTTCTTTGAGAAGAACGCATATGGAAGTACAGGGGTTTCACCTCTCCATTGGGACAGAACGGCATCCACTCCCAGGGTCGCCGCGTCCACCTCCACCTCCACCACGAAGCGGAGATTGGAGTCTGGATGTGTGAGAGCTAGGGCACACAAAAGGCTTGTTTGAGGTCTTGAAAGGCTTGATGAGCTTCAGGAGTCCAAGATAGGTTCTTGTTCTTCTGACAGATCAATGAGGTGAGAGGAGCTGAAAGTTGGCTGTAATGAGATATAAATCGCCTGTAAAAGTTAGTGAACCCCAGGAACCGCTGCATCTCCTTGGTGGTAGTAGGGAGTGGCCAGTTCCGCACCGCATCTACCTTCCTCTGGTCCATCTGAACTCCAGCAGGATTGACAATGTATCCAAGGAAATGGATGGTGGTTTTGTGGAACTCGCACTTCTCAGCTTTCAGGTAGATGTGGTGTTCCCGGAGACGATGGAGTACCTGGGTGACATGGCGGCGATGATACTGGAGTGATAGTGAGTAGATGAGAATATCATCAATGTAGATGACAAATTGATGGAGCATGTCCCGGAATATTTCATTCATGAAGTTTTGAAAAACTGACGGACTACTGGACAGGCCGTAGGGCATCACCCGGTACCCATAGAGGTGTAATGAAGGCGGCCTTCCATTCGTCACCCCTGCGGATACGGATTAGATTGTAGGCGCTCCGGAGATCCAACTTGCTGAAGATGCAGGCACCTCGTAGCTCCTCCAGAGCGGCTGGGACCAGAGGAAGTGGGTAGGTGAACTTTACCGTCTGTTCGTTAAGGGCTCGGTAATCGATGCAGACCAAACTCTACATGACTTAACCCACCATTGTACTGTTTTCCTTTTAATTTTTGGGTGAATCGCTCTCCAAATGCAATTAACTGCAATTTTATTTATTATTATTATTGTTACTATTATTATTATTCGATGATTGAATTTATTTCTCTAACACTAGTTACAACATTTGAAATTGCCTATTATCTGACCTTCTGTTGGAGGAAAAATAAACACGTTATGAAATGAAAAATATTCATGATGCTGTTATAAAATAATTTTACAGAGTATTAACACTTAATGACATTTTAATGACAAATTCAACTTACCACTGTAGTTGAGGTCAGGAAAAATAGTAATGACTGTTATAAAATAATTTGACAGAGTATTAGCACTTATTGACTTTTTAATGATAAATTCAATTTGTACAACTGAAAAAAAAGTGGTCAAAAAATATTCATGACACAATTATAATGCCCCATGACTGTCAAAACCAACCACATGATAGTTTAATGTAATGTTAACCCATAAAGCTAAGTAGTTTATTAAGTTTGATAATAAATCTGCTATGTCATGTTTATGACAGATTTATGACAGGTTATGTTGTCTTGGTAGTGTCAAGTTATCATGACAAAAACACTGACAGGTTATGATGTATTGGTTTATGTCAAGTTGTCATAAAGGCATCTCAAACAATGTCATCTTTGCATTAAAAAATGCACAACTGAGCAAATGACACTTAATGACAGTAGCCATAAACATGCATTAAACCTCCTTCATATTCATGACGTGTCATGTCACAATTATAAAGGTGTCATGTCAGTCTTATGCACACCCTTTCAAGTAAAGTGTTACCAAAGCGGGTCATTACACTTCAATCAAATCCTGATATGGACTAGAATTTGTAAATGTTAAGCCACAAAATACCATTTAAATATGAATCCTGCATGTTCTGCATGTCTCTTTATGAATGAATGGTGCAGACGCACGTGCGGTTTCCTTTACTACACACACATTGAAGACGCTCGCAGTGATTTCAGCGTCTGCCATAAAAAATGTATGAACAACTCCAGTTGTACTTCATGAACATTTCACTGTTTCATTTGAGTAAAACCAGGGTCATATACTCACAGAAATGTAAAGGTATTCAACCCATCAAAGTAAAAGTTTGGTTTATATATGTATACGTACCTACAGTACTACTACTACTACTGTTACTGTTAAATCTTACGTAAGTATGATGTAAGCTTCCATCCACCACCACAAGCCCCTGATGTTTTGGCACCAGCCAAATCCTAGAAACACCCCTGGTATGAGTACTAGATTTTTGTCCTGTTTCACTGTCTTGTTTTATTGTTAATGGCCCATGAAATTGAGCAGAAAATTTGGAATTTTTTTTTTTTGGATTCACTAGCTCACTAATTCTCAATTCCAGTCCTTGCGTATCGCTTTTCATATTTTGCATGTCTCTCCTAGTTAACACACCTGATTCAGATCACCAGCTCTTTAGAAGTGAGCTCTGTGTATGAACTGTGTTCCGATTGACATGGTCCCTACACAGTGTTCATTGCTCGCTACTCCCAGAGCAGGGGGCATCCACTGAAGTTTATCTAACTTTGGAACATTCATTCAAATATTTGCATTGCACCACTGCCTGCAGCATCTTCACATACAGATTAAAGATTAAACTTACTAGAGAAGTGTGACATAAATGTATCTGTAAATAAGTACAATTTAAATTCATGTCTCGCACGCTTTAATTGACCTTTAAATGGAAAATATATGCTCCTGTCGAACTGGTATCATGGCGGAATATGCTGTGATGTTCACTTTGCAGGGCACTTATGGGCTAATCGAACAAATGTCTGAAGTGATAAGAGATATATACAAATGTGCAGAGCGGTGGTATGCGAGGACTGGAATTGAGAACCACTGCACTAGATATTGACTACAATGTAGATGGTGTAACACCCAGTACACACTGCAAACAAGTGATGTTGTGTGATCAAACTAAAACCCTCCGATTTTAATTAACATGGACATTGTGTGAATAAGAAATGTATTGTGCAACACAGACAGTTTTTATTATTGTCGCGATTTATCTCAAAGGGAAATGTATATAAATAATTACAATCAATTGTGATTAATTACAATTATTTATATCAGCTGCCAGTAGTAACTGTAGCAGAATCAATTTTCCATCTGTTCGCCCAGCGAACATTCCGTATAATCTTTATATCAACTCTAAGAAATGATATTTTCTTGGCCACAGAAAATAACTTTCTTAAAGTACCATTGCATTAGAGCATGTAGCTCGAATCGGAATCGTAAAGGNACATTAATTTGCAAGGCAGAATCAGAATCAAAACTCATGTAATTTGTGCACAATAGTTTATTAACGAAGGACTAACACATAACTAATCTAAACAAACAAAAATGAATCAGTCATACATGGAGGAATGGTCAGTGAGAAGCAGTTAGAGAGAGACAAGGAAATGAAGCTATGAAAAGAGTCAGTTAACCACCTGCTGTGAAACCATCAGTGCTGTCTACA
>JAHKKF010476030.1:0-16934 GCA_019740295.1 Labeo calbasu
AGTCAAAAACCTACAAAACCTCCCCATGTGTTCATGGTTTTATACTAAATGTATGATATTTGTTTAATTAAAAAAAACACCACACAACAACAACATTACGCTAAAAAAGTTTTGAAACATTTTGGAAAATAATGATTAAAATCTCTGTGTGTGTTCATAATATCTATATATTTGAGAGGCATATAAAATATTCTAGCACTTTTTATTGATCATCACAATCAATTTCCACCCACGTTTTTTAAAAATGTAATAAATCGGTATGAACACAAACATTTCAATTAAAAACGTGGCGTTTTAAACTAGACTTCTAGCAAAGATTTATCCTTTTCATTCATCAGGATGGTTGTAAGAGAAGCATTCCTATGTTACAAGGAATTATACTAGTACAACATGTACAATAGCCTACACAAACAATGCCAAAGAAATACCTTTATTAGTCTAGCTATATCAGGATACTCCGTGTTATTTTATCAGCCGGATGAGTTTATTGACATTTCCTCAATGATTTGTATATAATAGCCTAAAGTTAAAAAAAAACAGTTATTTGTTATAAAAAACGCAACCGTCCGCAGCTGCTTAATCGACTGTGCAAGAAAGGAAAACGGTTCTTTCAGAAACCAAACGTCTTGTTGCTATTCATCCAGCCGTTATTTTACATTTCACTCCATTTTTACTATTGTAGTGATTGTTGCACCTGCCATTACGGCGCAACCGCAACACCAAAAGACATCAGTGAGCATCTACAATAAAGGACACATAACTTACCCTTAACGCGGAGAGGTCTATTTCATCCAGACTCCGAGCCGGAGAATCGCTCGCCATATTAAAGACGAAAGAAAACCGGAATTACACGGAGAAACAAAGAAATGTTGTTGAATAGATCTCACACAGCCGTCCGCTGATCTCCTACGGCAGCGCGTTCAAATCTCGGTTCGCTGATCGCTCTTGCTTCTTGTACAATCCGTCTTTTAACTCTGGATTCCACCGATGCTTTTGCTAGACCTCAGTTGGATTTCACCCGGGCAAACAGAAACATCGTGTGTTCTGAGGACAGCATGTTTTTCAGCAGGAGCTACACATCTTTTGGTGTCTAACACTGTGGCTGAAATCTCAATGCCGCTTGTCTTGAGAGTAGCATCAATCAGATGTGTGGGAGTGGCTAAATCACGGGGCGGCGCTAGCGTCACTAGTACCGCCCATTTGTTTGGTTCCAATGTAGTATATACTGTTACAAAAAAAAAAAAAAACATGCAAATATTCCTTTAGTTTAATTTCTTTTGCCTCGAGTCTTTCCTCATACTTACCTTTATGTTAAGTTATTATATTTAAAAGGAATGCACTAGTATCATAGCTCAACATTCTGTGTTATGCTAATCTTTAGTAGGTGGTTATCTAGAGTGGTTCTTAGGAACTCTTAAAGGAATTTTTAAGCATGTTTACCTGAAATGTCTGCTTGGCGGAGCACTAAATATAACTGACATTTCTTTAGGTATACCATCACTTGTGCACACAATACAGTTTCTGTGTCGTAAAAATAAGAAAAGGATAAAATCAGCAGTCGATGATAATATCTCAAAGAATTCACCTCTGCGTTTGATGTTTATCAAGAACTGTGAAGTTATAAACTGTTTTCCAGTGAAAACAGTAAGACATGTTTAGTTTTTTTTGTTGTTTTGATGTTTTAGAAGTCCAAAAATAAACCAACTATTTTAAACGCTATGTAAAAATCTCCTCATACAATACCAGTCAAAAGATTTTTAATGTTTTTAAAGAAGCCTCTTCTGCTCACCAAGCCTGCATTTATTTGATCCAAAATACAGAAAAAGCAGTAATATTGTGAAATATTTTTACTATTTAAAACGCTATTTGAATATATTTTCAAATGTAATTTTTATCATGCGTTTAAAGCTAAATTTTCAGCATCATCATTACTCCAGTCTTCAGCGTCACATGGTCCTTCAGAAATCATTCTAATATGCTGATCCGCTGTTCAAGAAACATTACTATTATTATCATCAATATTTAAAACAGTTAAGTACAGTCGGGATGCTTTGATTTATGGAAAGATCCAAAGATCAGTATTTATCTGAAATAAAAAGCTTTTGTAACATTATACAGTATACCATTCAAAGGCTTGAAGTCATTTTTTTTTTGGTGGGGGCGGGTGGATTATAGAAATTAAAATCAAAAGTGATGATAAAAACATTTATAATGTTACAAAAGTTTTCTATTTCGATAAATGCTGTTCTTCTGAACTTTCTATTTGTCAAAGAAACCTGGAAAAAAAAAATTATACTCAGCTGTTTTCAACAGCTTTGAAATCGCAGGAATAAATCACATTTTAAAGTATATTCAAATAGAAAACTGTTATTTTAAATAGTTAAAATATTTCTATATATATATGTAAAAAGCTGCAAGAAACATTAAAGCACTACACTCATAATACAGGTCGATTTCCTTCATTTTAATCTGTTGTTGTTTCTATTTAAAGAAATACAATATAAGCTCATCCCATTTTCCTCATTTTCATCCAAACAACTGCAGTCTGGCACAGCCCCTAATTCAGCTGAATGTTTCTGCTTCCTTGGAAACTTGACCTATATAATTGTTTAATCCACTTCTTAGGAACTCAGATTCTTTTTCCTTACAATTTCTACTTACCTCTTTTGTTGCAGTAGACTAACACAAATATCAAGAGACAAGTCACATTCATTCCTGGCTGAAATTAGAGCAAAGGGGTCTATCACTCAGATAAATCATCTGTCAAAACATATTTCTCAAATGGTGACGAACAAGATGTGATTAGACTTGCTGCTACCGCATGTTGGCTTTAAGAGCTGTTATTAAACACCGCTGATAAATTGTTAAAAGGAAATTATTTTCTCACATCATTAGCAGCTATTAACTGCGTTGCCATTGTCTATTAGTGATTAAACAACATTCTTAATGTACTTGAGAGGATCACATAAAATACAACACCACAGACACTATTATTTGAAAAAAGATCCAGAGCTCCAGAGTTTCTCTAATAAGCCTGTATTAAAATTCCATGGATTCCTTTTATTATTGGCTATTCAAAACAGCGGCTCGGCAACTACTGGACACAAGTGTAACCTCGTTACTTTGCACGCAAGTCTCCTCAAATGGGTGTTTTAAGGTTAAAGGTCACTGTTTGCTTAAAATGTCAGTAAAGTGTAAGCCTGATGAGCGTGCCTCACTGTGTTTTGATGCAAGTAGATCATTAGTGGGGTTTTCATGACCTGTTTCTGCATTTATCTCTTCTTAATGCCTCCAGTTTACAAAGAAACAGGCCGACTTTAATACACTAGGATGGAGAGTTTACATTTAGTCATTTGCATATTCTTCTAAACCGAAGTGACTCACAAAAGGAAATACAAGTGTATAGGTCAGGGGTGGCTAACGTCGGTCCTGGAGAGCCACAGCCCTGCATAGTTTTGCTTCAACCCTAATCAAACGCACCTGAACAAGCTAATCAAGGTCTGAAGGGGTGCTAGAAAGCTACAGGCAGGTGAGCTGTAATTAGGGTTGGAGCTGAACTCTGCAGGGCTGCGGCTCTCCAGGACCGGAGTTCGCCACCTCCGGTATAGGTCCACCCGCATGGGCCAAATAGCCACTGAGCGTAATTAGGGTTGATGACCCGGGCCGTCGCCCCCTGGTGGCTACTTACTGTAGGCAACATAAAAAGACAGATTACACTTTATTTTCCATGTTAAATTAACCTCAAACCCGAATATTCCAAATGGATACTGTGTTCAGAAAGTATATTTGTTACATGTCGAGAAATTTTGTTGCACAACTGGTGCCTCAGAGGTACGTCTTCAGTAGAAACGTACCTTTCAATTATGTCTGAATCAGCAGACCGGTTTGTCTTTTGCTATTTCCTTGCTATCGTTCAAAGGCTGTCACGGAATGAAAAGAAATCAGGAGTCTGCTATAAAGGAATCCAATGTGAAAAGAAAATCATTTGGTCAGTCCGCGGACAACAAGAAAGCCTTTCAGCACCGCGGGATGAACTGAAAGAGCTTTTTACAACCAAATGTGCATAATCCCTCTGCCTGCAATACATAATATAACCAGCATACAATGTGCGCACTGAATTCACAGAAGATTGATTTGTGCTGGGCTGTGGAGAAAGAGATTCCATATAAGAGACAGTCTAAAGAATCCTGGTCAACGGGGCAAGAGATATTCACATGTTTCACAAACACAACACATCACCTTAACTTAACGCTGCATTCGGTGCAGTGTTGCCATGTCCATTTATTGTACAGTAGGTGACTCTAGCCTTTTTATTATTATTAAATAGGTGATAAATTGCGGCTTTTTTAAACTTATTTCCATTATACATGCAGGCTCGCCAGTGTTTTAGCACAACCGCGAGTACCCGCCTGTTCCAGCCAACTCTACAAACAAAAAGATAATTGTTTTAAACTCAATAACCCTAAGCTTTTCAGTTTTGTAAGAAAACGTTCTTGACGGTTAGGCTGTCAGGTACATCATTAAGCCCCTTGGCTGTTACTGTGAACTATGAAACAGCATTGCAGTTTTATAGGTAACTCCTACACACTACACAGGAAAAACACTGCAATCTGTGTAAAGACCACAATACATAATGTATTAATTATCTTTAAGAAACTTTCTTAAATATGCTACCCAAGATGCTACTTAAAATGGATGCCCATTTTCACCATACTAGTATGATTCTTTAGGTTCTTCATAAAATGTTTGCAGCACACTTTGTTTAAAATTCCTCAATGGTTGTGTAAAACAACACTCTTTTTACCTTGTCAAAAACATCTCTGTCCACAGCAACCCGTTTCAATGCATGGCTCTTTAAATGATAATGAGTCTGCTCACCCTGCCCCTCTCTTCAGTTTTTAGCGTTACCCACTGATCTATATATAATGACTTAATGTTCTCTATTATAGATCAGTGGCGTTACCAGAGATTTTGGGCGTTTCTCAATATGCATTCTTATGTGATCTTGATCCTTGTGTTCTCGCTCTATGCCATCATTATCCGTCGAAGTTTGATTCCAATATTCAAGAATGCAAGTACAGAGGACACATGAAAGTCCCCGGATGTGTTCTTGAAATGGAGGATGCTTCAGACTCAAGAAAATCGAACCGTTAGAAATCCCAGAAGACGCTGCGGGCGTACGGCGTACAGAAGCCTGTAAGCTTTAAACTTCTTGTTCTCGCTTAAGTAAATGCATTACGGCTCGTGAAAGTAAACATTTGTCGTTTGTTTTGCATAATTTAATGAAGTAAGAACGCTTGTGGTACTTTTTATTGGCATATTAAAAAGAATATGTAACATTATACATAGCCCAAACATTTTCACAAACACATACAGTAAAAAGCTATAAAATATAAAAATATTGTCTATAATAAAATTAAATAAATGTTTTTAAAGCGTTATGGCATTTGTTTGTGATGTTATTGTGCATTGTGTGCTGCTGTCTCGCTTCTTATAACCTGCTAGGACTGTCAGTTGAGCAGCAAGAACACAGAACATCTCAATTCTCACAAAGACGCGTTCTGTGT
Organism: Labeo calbasu; assembly: GCA_019740295.1. Classification (NCBI taxonomy): domain Eukaryota; kingdom Metazoa; phylum Chordata; class Actinopteri; order Cypriniformes; family Cyprinidae; genus Labeo; species Labeo calbasu. The sequence goes on from JAHKKF010476030.1 coordinate 5,568, forward strand.
TCTCGTGTCCTTCCGAGTTTGTTCTTTCAAGGAAGCCTGGCAAGACTGGTCTCCATGAGAACACAAGTCTGTTCTTTGCGTTCTTGGAATTGAGAAACAGCCTTTCTTACTATAGGGAAATGAGAGGGTACTTACTATTGGAGAAAGCGCAACGGCTAACTTAGATCACGTCTCCCTTAATAACCAATCACATTACAGCCTCAACGTCACTGAATTTCATTCAGAGTTGTGCCACACTCAGTCGCCATTTACGGGTACCGTAGGAATGAAAGAGAAGTGCCGTAAGCTGAATCCCACCTGTCGCAAAAAATCTGTGACTTCTCTTATAAAATAGCATTTTTTTTGTGGTAAACTCTAAACATAGTTCAATCCAAAAGTATTGTTTAGTGTAAAACACTTTGAAGATTAGCAGATAGGCTGTCCATTCATTAAATGATAAGCCGTTTCCTCGAAAAAGCTGTTATTTCAGAGTAGTAAAGCTTCTCCTCCATTGACATATATTCAAAAAACACCCTCTGGTCTCCTTTCCCACGTACTGCCGGACCAGAAGCGTTAGCTTTAGCCATTACGTTTTTTTGGCTAATGGTTGCAGGCTTGCCTTCTAGCAGCTTTGGCGTTACCATCAAAAACAACCAAAATTTAATGTTTACTTTTACATCCGTCTACAAAACACCTGCGTTGCTTACGAGACGACGTTGTCGCTACAGCTGCTCAAGAGTGTGGAGAAAATGGCGGGCAGCATACAACTGGCTAAGGGAACGGAAATATGCTAATACAGGCAGGGTTGCCAGGTTTTCACAACAAAACCAGCCCAATTGCTACTTAAAATAAGCCCACATTGAGGGGTTCCCTGGTAAAATTAGCATTTCAGGGGCTACATATCACGTTATTGGTCGCTTCAACCGCGGACAAGAAAAACAACCTGTGAAAAAACGCAGACTTGGCAACACTGAATACAGAACAGCCGTCAGTGGTTGTGGGCAGGGCTTGAGCAGTATGACGTCACACTGCTCAGAAAATCAAAACGCTTGATAATTGAGATTGTTTAGGTTTTTTGCAAATTAAAAAAGGAGTGAATGGATTTTTAGCATTGTAGGGTGGTTGTGTCCATACACATTTATATGCAAACAGCATGTAAAAGTGAATTTTGCATTCAATTTAAGCAACCCTGCTTAATTCAAACCAGGTTGCGAGATCTGGCAGCAGTGATTCACCTCTCTCAGCAAGAGCTACTATAACATATCTTTCATTTTCAACTAGTCCAAGGATGAGAAAAAGCTTTTTATTATCTATTTACTTTCAGAATTTGTCCCTGTAAACAATGCACTATTCACAAGCTCAATCACTTTTCTTTGGGAGAGCTGGATGATGAAATAACAAAAATCATTTGCTTTCTTTTTGTTCTGCACATTGTGTGGTGCTCATGTCAAGGCGTTACAACCAGAGTTAGAGTTACTCTTGTGTTCTTACCCAAATTTCTAGCTGCAATGGCACACTGCAGTCAGCTTGTGTATTCAGCAGTGTCAGTATGCAGCACTTAGCTCTTGGCAGTGGGCCCTCGGGGACACATCTATAGGTGATATCTACCGTAGGCATGTGCCGCCCTAGAAATCTGCTACAGTCTTGATCTGCCCTTTCAGACTGTCCACTAATGACAGCGAAAAACGCAGCTGGTTTAGGCTTAACTCTAGGGATCGATTCCTGTCCATGAAGAGCCTGTTCAGATGACATAGGTAAAAAGTTACTATATAAAAAACTTACATTAGCAGTTCTGTGTAGAGGGTGTATCACTGCTTGGGGATAATGGCAGTAGCCTACTCAAAGCAATGTCCATATTATTTACCGTGCACTGCTTATAAGGTATGTTGGCTTTGGCACTGCAGTCCACCAGGTGGCGCTGTGATCGATGTGAATAATGGTGGTCAAAATGCGAAATGCCTCTAGAAAGATTATATCAATAGTCAACAGATTGAGTGTTTCCGGAAATATAACCAAGATAAGGATTTACTACTTTTATGCTGCCTTTTGTCTTTTTAGTAGCTTGACAGCCCCTTTTTTTATTCTGAACATTTAAATATTTATGTTGTACTCCATAATCAAATCACTGAGGGTGCTTTTTAAATTAATGAGGGTGCTCTTACTTTAAAATGTTATTTATTTATTAGATTAATTAATTAATTAATATATTAACCAATATATATAAGTTCTCTACGCTGCACAATGAATCTTCAATTTACACTGCGTCTACACTTTGGTATAATGAGATAGCTCGTGCTGAACACAATAAGTGTGTTGTTCTAATTTAAACGTCTCTGATTGGCTATTGCGTTCAAGAACTCAACAGATATGTCTGTGATTGGCTACATTGCTCAACGATGCAAAAACAGGTTAGAAACCGATCTCCAGAGCGCGAACTAACACACTGACTGGATAGTTTGCCAAATATGCAATGAAATGCCATTATTACAGCTTTAACTGAGGGTACTATTGTTTTCGTTTCGTAGCACCCCCGTTGAACCGGGCCTGTGTTGTACGCTGCAAAGAAACTGAAGGCTTTGGAACAACAAAAAGGTGAGTACAAAAATTACAAACTTTTAATTTAGCGTGAACTATTTTTTGAAATAACCAAGCCAAGGTTGAATAGATGATGTATAAATAGGCATATTTCAAGAATAATTCTACAGCTAAATCAAAAATCATGCTAAAAATAATGAATTTTATAGGAACAGAAGAAGTGTCTGGGAGGGTTTTACAATAAACCAACATATTCATATAGATTGACTATTTTAAGCAATATTAGGTAATACAAAATGTCATCCAACAATTTATTACTTAAGCTTATTCTGTTATTAGGCGTAAAGCTACCGTAATTGTAGGCAGTAGTTTTGCTTTTATTTACACCCATAATTAAGTTCCAACTGATTTAGGTCGAAGTGACGCATTCTATGTTGTGAGGAGCACACCTTCAAGAAGAGAATCAGGACGGACATGTTTAATGTGAGCATGTTTTGGTGTTATCTTTAAATTCAGAAATACTTCCTGTTTAACTTAATTGTCATCAAGTCAGGAGGGAATCTACCTGTGGATTAGCTGGAAACATCTTGCTTCCTTGTAATAATAATACAAACCATTCTGTTTGCTGTAAGGTACATCATTCTGCCCCCTGGCTGTTACTGTGAACTTAGATATAGCATTGCAATGTTACAGTAAATTACCACAAATCACAGAGAAGAGACTGCAAACTGTGTGAAGCTATATTGAGACTCTAGAGACCAACAAAGAAGCACCACAAAGTAGTGATTTGCACATTCAAGTTATAACTCTAGCTTGAGTTTAACTGATTGGATTTAAAGATTTTGTAATTTGTCTCAACCGAAGATAATATGAGCTGTTAATTTCAGAAAATATGAGAGGAAACCGTGGAAGATTACTTGTTTAGCTGAGAGGGAAGATTAACTAAAGCCTAGAAAAATCCTTGGCTTGTTTAAAATTCAATTTACACCTTACAAACAGTATTACTATAATAAAGATGCTTTACAGAAATAAAACTGACTATAATCCACAAAAAGACCTGGTCTAGTGTAACCGATAAAAGAAAAAAAAAACTCTTAAGCAGGAAGAAGAGCGAACTACCAGCAGGCTGCCTGTGACAAGCCTTGGAGATTGACATTACATTTTAAAGTTACTCATTTAGAGAAACATGAATAATTCAATATGCAAAAAAGAAAAGAAAAATTCAACAAGGCACAGTTGGAGGTACGCCCTAAGGTTAAGAGGTTTGGTTTCTTACATAAAACTGGAATAGAGAACAGGAAATGCTGAAATATAAGAAGACACATCTATAAGTCTGGAATGGGGTGGAGCACATGATCATAATAGATGTGATCAAAATGAATGTAATGATCACATAAACTTCCGAAACTATATCTAGAGCAATATAGGAGTGTCAGTACAATAAATTAATTAACCACGATGATTATAGACAGTTCTTCATTCTAGAAGTTTCAAGAACTGTATGAAAGTGGAAGTGAAGTGTGGCTAATTATTGTGATCCATATTCAGAATTCCTCTGCATTTAACCCATCCAAGTGCACAGTGGGCAGCCATTTTGCTGTGGCACCCGGGGAGCAGTCAGGGGTTCAGTGCCTTGCACAAGGGTCTCACCTCAGTCATTGTATTGAGGGTGAAAGACGGTGCTGGTTATTCACTCCCCATCTACAAACCCAGCTGGACCTGAGACTCAAACCTGTAACCTTGGGGTAACAAGTCTAACTCTATAACCATTAGACCACGACTGCTTTATGTACAAAAGTAAGGATGAAAAAGAAATTACTATTATTTAGTAATTATGAAGATTGCTCTATTTTGCTGTAGATCATTAAACCGTTACGCTGCTCTGGAAGCCTGCCTAAAATCCATTTGTGAGATTCTTTCATGCAAAAAACACTGCCTGAAAAGTCATTGCCCTATAAGGCAGCTGTCACGCTACGGTGGAAATGAACGCACGAAGAAGATGAAGGTAGATGCAAATTGTCTTTAATAAATCCACAAGGGTAAATTCACAACAGAAGGCAGGCAGGAAACACACATAGGGACGAAGTAGACCGGACAACTAAACAGTAAACTGAACACAACTTAAATAGGGTAGCTATAGAGGGATGAGGTGAGGATGATTAACAAGACACAAGTGAACTAACTGATCAAAGAGAGACAGAAACTAGGTCACTGAACTCCTGGGGAATTTAAACACAACAAAACAGGTCCATAGGTCTGAAAGTTCACCCCCCTTCCTGGAAGGCGCGACCTTGCGCCGCAGTAACAACAAAAGGAGAGACAGAGGGGGACTTATGAGGAGTACACAAGGAGTGGAGAAGGGGTGGTAGACAAGAAAGGCAGGCAGACAAGAATGGTGGATTTTCCGGCAGAGGACGGACACCCGGGAGGAGGACGACAACCCAAGTCCAGGGTGGATACGACGAAGTGAAGAGTGAGGGAGAAAATATGAGGGAGCAGGAAGAGCCTGGTGGGATCCAGGCCACAGCCATGATGGCGGCCCACGGTGGCGGAGCAGGTGGTGGTGCAGCCCAAGGCGGAGCTGGTGAGCCGACGAGCCAGGGTGATGCCGAGGATCCAGAGGGCCAAGGCGGAGGCAGGGATCCAAAAGCCGGGGTGGAGCTGGAGCGACAGAGAACCAAGGTGGAGCCGGAGGGCAAGAGAAGCCTGACAGAGGGACGAGGACGGATGGGCGGAGAGACGAGGTGTAGCTGGAGGAATGGAGTCCAGAGGCGGCAGATGGTCAACGACAGACCAAGGCGGAGCTGGAGGGACGAGGGAGCCTGGCGGAGCTGGTGGACTGACGGGTCACAGTGGAGAGGAGGGAGCTAGGAGCCGTGGTGGAGCCACTGGGTCAAAGGGCCGAGACGGAGTCAGGAACTCAGCGGCTGGCGGCAGAGACACGGGATCCTCCAGCCACGATGCCGATGGAGACTGGCAGACCCACGGTGATCCCACCCCACAGATGGTGGGCTGAGGGTGAGCTAAAGGGCTGCCAGGAGACGGCAGTGGCGGAGCTGAAGCAGGGATGATAGGAGGAGACAGGAGAGGGAGGGTGGGTGAGAAATCCAGGCAGGTAGAGAGTTCAGGGATAGTGTGTGTCGCCCACACACACCACATTGTGACTCCCAACACTGGGAGTGTGGTGGACAGGGGAACGACCTCTGTGGTCATTTCAGGACAAGCAGACAGTTCAGGGCAGACAGAGAGTTCAGAAGAAGGCAGGAGAAGAGGGGGGATGTCTGCATATATATCCAAATCATAGTCCACTGAGCTCTGTCCATAGCGCTCACCCCCATGGAGAGCACTGTAGCCGGCTTGCACACACGGCCTGACGTGATGGGCTCTAGCTCATGGGCAATCCTCATTGGTGATGGCTCGTCGGTTCCGGCAGGCTCTGGCTCTCTGCTAGCAGTGAGCTGGGCTCTGGGTCCCGTCGCGTTCCGGGGGTAGGATGCTCTCCAGACACCAAAACATGGTCTACTCCAGTAGGGTCCAGTGGTGTCTGGGAGGTCCACGGGACTTATTGTCGGACAAACTGAAATAAGCCTGGCTTATTTGGTAAACTTGTTTTATGAAACACCCCCCAGGTCCATAGGTCTGACAGCAGCGAGGCAACAAGTCAGCAGCCTAAGTACTGCTTTTCACTGTGATTATGACAGTGGTATATTTATGTCAGTGACGTCTACTCACCTAACTGTAGGTGGCACCAAAACTACAAAAACAGCAAAACACATATATTGTTCACTCAAACAATTCTTTAAAAAACTAATTTATTCAAGAACAAAACGCCACTATGGTTGTGTTGCTATAAGTCGGTTGATTCTGATGTGGCTTTATGACCAAGTAACTGTACAATATTTTTAATATTAACTGTATAATGCAAGTTGCTTCATATGAATTTTGTTCAGTTCTTTTATAAAAGCAGCATTATAGTCTCAGTCGTGCCGTTGGTCTGAATATCAACACTCTTGCTTGTGTGATTTTGCTTAATTGGAAAGCTTCTAAACTAGACAAAGCATTGTATTGCATCGCAGGCTTCAGTAGCGATGCTGTATCTGTTTATATTATGAGAATAATGAGCAGTGCAAAAACACATAATTATTAACATATGGATTCTGCATACTTGTGAACATCAATGCAAATTTGCCAGAGACTGCTTTTCTCATTTTAGAAGAGGACAATGTGTTTAATGAGCCGTTGAGAACTACAGTACACAGTAATTGAGACAGTGATCCTGTTTTCAAATGACACATGTAGTTAGTGAGGCATGACAGCTCAGTAGTTGACCAGACAGCTTTTGAAGAAACCAAATGCTCAGGGTCTGGATGCCGTTGAGTAGGTTGGAGGCTTTTAGACCATCAACGATAAGAAGCCATTAGGGTCACAGAGATAATCTATCAACTCTTTTCACTCTTGATTTCAATACCTCCGAACATGATTCCACTCAGAGGATGTCATTAACGCTGGCCGCGTTCTCTATCAGGTGTCTCGTCCAATGAGGCACGTTTGGGGACGAGCCAGTGGCCAGATTTGCATTTAAATTGCTTCATAATGACTGTGTTTCAAGACTTCCAGGTTTGGGCACGGATCAGAGCCGGTTCCCCTGCGAAACGACAGTGTTAAAACTAATGTTCACGAGGATACAACTCATATTTTTAAGCCTCTATCCCAGCCGCTGATGCCTAAAGGGCATGTTTTGATTGGATTTCAGTGTTAAATGGAAAGTAAGACAACATTAGAATATAATTTAAGATCAGCTATTGCAGTAAAACTCTCCCAAGGAAACCATTCACAAAACTTTTTAAGAGTTTTTGGGATTTATTTGAAACTTATTTAGTGCAAATTTCTGAACAAATGCATTAACACAGATCGAAATGGAGTCAAGACTAAAATACACCATGTCTGTGAAATTCACAGTTAATATAACTACAGACAACATGCTGGTAATGAAATGTGCTAGAAATTGTGGCACTGGAGTTGTTTCTCTGTGTGAACTCCATGTTATTCAGTCGGGTTTGGCTTTGCTGTCACCAACTGAGGGAAAATGCAGCAAGCTTGAATCTTCAAAGACAGAAACAGAAATTATATGTTCATGAGTGTTCAACAACATTCTTATCTCTCCCATTTTAACAGATTCAGAAGCTATGCTAGATAATTTTGTGAACAAGAAATCATTTGCTTTCTCAGTGCAGATTCTTGCTCTTACTGTGAATGATTTGTTATTTTTAAAATAACAAAATATCAATATCAAAATAAAATAGCAATTTTTAAAATAAACACAAAACAAAAAAGTAAAGCAAAGCAGAGCAAAGCAAAACAACAAAACAAACAAAAAAGCAAAGCAAAAAAACAAACAAAACAAAAAAAAATAGCAAAACAAAAAAAAGCAAAGCAAAAAAAAGGAAAGGAAAGCGAAACAAAACTAAAACCAAAACAAAACAAAAAAATTAACAAAAAAGCAAAACAACAAGAAATCAACAAAACAACTAAACAAACCAAGCAAAACAAAACTAAATACTAAACAAAATAGCAAAGCAAAAACTTAAAGAAAAACAAAAAAACACCAAAGCAAAACTAAACAAAAAAGCAAAGTTAAACATAACAAAGCATAACAATACAAAATAAAACAAAACAAAAAAGCAAAACAAAACTAAACACAAAAGCAAAGCAAAATAAAACAAAAAATTCAAAACAAAGCAAAAACTAAACTTAAAAAAGCAAAGCAAAACAAAAACAAAATAGCAAAGCAAAACCAAACTAAACAAAAGTAAAGCATAACAATACAAAACAAAAAAGCAAAACTAAAAAGCAAAACTAAAAAAAGCAAAGCAAAGCCAAATTAAACAGTAAAACTAAAGAAAAAAGCAAAGCAAAACAAAACTAAACAAAAGCAAAGCATAATATAAAATAAAATAAAACTAAAAATAGCAAAGCAAAACAAGAAAAAAGCAAAGCAAAACAAAACAGAAAATACAAAACAAAATAGCAAAACAAAACAAAAAGCAAAGCAAAACAAAACACAAAACAAAAAAGTAAAACAAAACAAAACAAAACAAAAAACACTTTTTAGGCATTATTTTAGTGTGCCTACCTTTTATTTGCCTGTATTCAGCTTTATAATGCACATTTTCACCAACTAGAAATCAAACGCTAATGTTCAAAAGTTTGGGGTCAGTAGACATTCATAATGTTACAAAAGTTATATAGATTGCCTTATATCCTGGAAAAAAAAAATAGTATTACGTTTCCACAAAAAGATTCACTGGCACAACTGTTTTCAACATTGATAATAAGAAATATTTATTTTTTCTGCACCAAATCAGCATATTAGAATGATTTCTGAAGGATCATTTTACACTGAAAACAGTTATAAAATTGTATAATATTTTACAGTATTACTGTTTTACTGTAATGACAGTTAAACGAAGCCTTGGAGAGCATTATAAACTTCTAAAAAAAACATTAAAATCTCTTACTGATCCCAAACTTTGAATGGTAGTATATTCCAATACAGTACCTTTTATTTCAGGGGGAAAAAGAACATATAAAATCACAACTCGAAAATATCACCAAATAAAAGTCAAGTGGGAAACTGCAGAAAATGGCTGACCTGATGATATTCAAACACCAAGGGACAATGTGAAAATGGCAACAAGCACTGACTCGTGAAATCCGACCAGCACCAAATTTGCGAAGGGGAAAATGTAAGCTTGGACGGCGCACGTCGCCGTTTGGTGTTGAGAGGCAACAATTTCCTTCAGTTACTCAGCACTTTAATTCACAGACAGATTGTCTGGTCTCCCCAGAGCACTGACACTTAGACACAGGCAGTGAGGCTGGACAGTAAAAGCCTCTGCAGACTCGGTCTAAGAGCAGGTTCACCAGACAGAAAACACATATCACTGTACTCAGCCTGTCATGGATGCGCTTCCACTGGGGACGCCGTGCTGAAGAATGGGCTGCAGTGACAAAATTATATCTGACAGGCCTTCCACTTTCCATTTTGCCCTTCACTTTGAGTGCTGCCTCTACAAATGAGCCAGCTACAGCAAGAAAAAAAAAACAAACCCTCTCTATATGTACATTAGAATTAAAATATTTATTTAAAAGCCCCTCTGTTTGGCATCTCAGAGAGGCGGCTTTCATTAAATACATTGTAGTAAAAGCACAATATGTGCTGATAATCACTTATAAAATATCATTATGTACATTTACAACATTGATAAAAGATACAAAACAATGTGAAATTGTCTGACAAGGGATAGACAGTTTGTCTTAATATCCTTTGCACCTTCGTATCGGCTGGTGTGGAAGTTTTGTCCACAACAGTAGTTACTCTCAGGTTGGAAGTGGATTGTCTTTTTTGTGCTTCTCATTTGGTGCCATCAGGTCCAGATCTCAGTGGGCACCATGGCTTCTTTGGTGCCTACTGAGGGCATGAGGTTCTCCTCACAGAGGAACTCTAGCGGGAATTGGACCAGGAAGCCTCTGATCTTCTTCAGCAGCTCCTGAGCTTTAACGGGGTCCTCTTTATCAAGACTTGGTTTGGACTGGAAACTCATGAGCTCCTGTTTGTTCCTCACCAGACTTGAGGGCAGACAGCGGAAAACCTGCAATGCCACCACATCAACAGTCCTCAGATTTATTCATTTATTTTTGCCACATTGTATTTGGGAATTCAGAACAGATGAGAAATTAATTTTATTATGCTCACGACATTTTTTTGCCAACTAAGAGACCTAAAGTTGAACTATTAAAATAACTAAAACTAAACCTGAAATAAAAATTAATGCTTAAAAAAAATAATAATAATGAAAATGACTAAAGTACACAGCAAAATTACTAAAATGTAAATCTCAATTATAACAAAATATATAATTAGGTATAAAAGTTAATTTGAAATACTAATAAAAAATATAATAATATAAAAATAATACTGAAGTGCACACATACACACAAAACTGATGGCTGTATCTAGAACTAAATAAAAATGGCATTTTTATTTTTTCAAAATAAATGCAAAATGAATTCCTTTTTTTTTTTTTTTTTTTTTTACAAATTGTTTAATTTCATTTTATATTTTTTCATTTAATTTTTACATTTAATTTTATATTTAATTAAATTTTTATTGCTTGTCATTTTATTTCATCATTTCATTTAATATTTTATTTCATTATATTTTATTGCTTGTAATTTTATTTAATTTCATTTTATTTATTTCATTTCAATTTATTTTATATTATTTAATTTCATTTAGTATATTTTTGTCATTTTATTTCTTTATTTTATTTCATTTCTTCTTATATTTTATTTACATTTCATCATTTCATTATTTCATTTTATATTTTATTTGATTTCATTTCATTTAATATTTTTTCATTTAATTTTATATTTGATGTTATTTTATTGCTTGTCATTTTATTTAATTTCATCAATTTATTTTATATTATTTCTTTTCTTTTAATATATTTTTGTTATCTTATTTCTTTATTTTATTTCATTTTTCTTTTATTTTATTTCATTTCCTCTTATAATTTATTTAGATTTCATCATTTCATTATTTCATTTTATTTTATATTTTATTAAATTTTTTATTTCATTTTATTTCATCATTTTATTTTATTTAAATTTATTTATTTTTTACATTTTATTTTATTGGTTGTCATTTTATTTCATCATTTCATTTTATTTTGTTTCATTTTGTTTTTTATTTCATTTAGTTTTATATTTTATTTCTATTTCATTTTGCTTTATTTTCATTTTATTGCATGTCATTTTATTTTATTTCATTTCATTTTATATTTTATTTCT
>JAHKKF010476032.1:0-10599 GCA_019740295.1 Labeo calbasu
GCGATGTAATCAATTCCAGAGTATGCCCGGTCCAAGATGGCGGCCGCATTTCTCGTTTCCAGCAGCCAATGCGGCGTCTATGTGTATTATGTCTATGGACGCGACGCATTGCTCATTAAGACAGTGACATGCCGCCACCTACTGGAACGTTTGAGAACCACTAGTTTAATGGATTACTTAATTAATTGCCTATTTTTAATAAAATATAAAATGTTGGCTTTTTATATCACTGTCTTCTTATATTAAGCTAAGGTACATTGAACATATTTTTTAATAATTCCATATTTGGTCTTTTTTTTTTATCAACGTCTTCATAAAGCCGCGTTTTCTTTATGGGAGGAAAAGGCTTAACATGCAATTTAGAGCTTTCTGTTCATATTCGGGGCTTATCTGCTTTCCTACATTTAAAATGTATAACGAACTGTATACCGAGTTCGGCCTTTTATACTCTATTATCCCGTTAAGTTTTCTTTCTGGGGGATACGCTTAACGTGCAATTTAGCGGGTCACGTTTATATACTGAGCTATTCTGGTATATAAGGTGTGTACTGAATTTGGTCCTACAGTGTTTTACATTTTAAAATGTCCCAAAATCGTGCCTTGATGTATTTATATAATAGCCTACTTGAGTCCAAGTTCAGAATCAAATGAGTCGCTCAATTGCGAACGTGCAATGTAGAAACCACTACAAGCTGTAAAGTAAACAGGAAGTGTTTGTCCGAACTCAGCTGGTTTTGCGAGAGAACGCAAAAGTTTTGCGAGAGAACGCAAAAAAATCTGAAAAATATTTTTCCTCCCACCCTGATTTTTTTTCACTCACTCTGATTTTTTTCACCACCCTGTCCCTTAAGGGGCTCCGTACTGTTCCTACTGCTTCTTTCATTGATATCATTCCATATTAATTAAAATATTTAATGCCAGTAGTTACGTTTGTTTTATGTTAGGCTAAACGAAGAAAAAAGATCTATGCACATTTATTTATTAAATCCACTGGGGAAACCAATTAAAACCACTTTAAAACCATTTAGGGCACAATAAGGCATGGATCAACTATGTTTAACTTTGTCCTAACTAGGACAAGGGTACGTTTCTTAAATCTCAGGTCAGGGCAGGTTATTAAATTGAATTTGGACACAGTGCTGCGTCTGTTTTATGTGCTGTCAGTTTATATTAGTAAATGTGCTCCTTCTTACAGAAAAAATGTAGGCCTATCTATGAAGAATTTCACATTAAGGTGCATCTTTTCCTGATAATAGAAACTAGTGTAAGTCTGGAGCGTGAGCTTTGTTTTAGTGAAACAAAATTCAGACATATACTTTCCAAGAAGGATCAAGCTAGGAGTCACAGACAGGTTTCTCAAGGTCAGAAGGAGTGGCAGACATCTATTAGTAAAGAAAACAATTTAAAATGGCTCACAGTATCTGCAAATGACCAAAAAAAAACTAATGTGCTACTTGTCGCAATATTCTACAGAGGCAATAAAACGATTATACTCAGAGAAGAATTCAAAACTGATCATTTTCTTATTTACTTACCCGTACGCTGATTTAAACTCTGATGATGCGAGAGATGATATTTATTGGAGATGAGATGCCTGTTTGTCCCTACAATGCAAAAGAAAATGGGGACCAAACTTTAATAAAAACAGAATTTAATACAATATTTGGATGATAAAGGTAATTAATCGCATGATTTAGCCAGTTTTCTGAAGTGATTCAATTTGTTTGGGTGAAAACAATTTTGCATTTTGCAATTCCAGTTCTAATTTGTGGTTCTTTGGTCTGATATTTTGATATCAGACAAAATTACTGGTAAATAATCATACCTTTATGTTCCTTTTGGAGCTCGAAGGTTTGGTTCCCACTGGTCTTCGATATGGGCAAAACAGACATCAGTCCTCCAGGACAATATCTTCATTTGTCCTCCAAGAGAAAGTCCTATGAGTTTGAGACAGCATAATGTTGAGTAAATAATGAGATAACCATTTTTAGGTGAATGATTTCTTGAACAAACAATAGGCAAACTTACATTTTCTTAAAGAATGAGTCATCTGCTTCTCTACAATGTTACCCTTTGAACTACAAGGATAAGGAAAACATAAAGTAAAGAATAGATAGCTTAAAAATAAAGTTTAAAAATAAAATAAAAACCGACAGATTCTGTGTCCATCTGCTGCTATTTTTGCAATCGCTAGCAGCGCTTTGAGTACGTTCACAGTAATCATGCAAGAATTATGAATTTTGTTCATACACATGAATCTTTTGCTTAGATGAAGTTTGGGACATGTTTCAGTTACATAAACTGTGTGATGGTAATAAATGACAAATCAAATGCAGTCGGAGTATATGCTAACGAGCCAACAATGCTATCATATTTTAGTTGGTTACTGTTCCATGATTAAAACATGCTATCCTTTCATCAAATTATGCTTTGGTGGCTCTTTATAATGTTAATATTTAGAAGTGTACTCGGTAAGATAAAACCAAAAGTGTGGTTGCAAATAACAGCAGCAGATAACAGCCGGTTTGAACCTCACGCTAAAATTGTAACCACAAACAAACGAAACATCATTCAACAGTCATTTTTTACTCCAATAAAATTTAAGACATGCAGGTTAGAGGGGGGGAAAAGTTTCTTACCAGTTGTGTGTTATATGATGCCAGTCTGTACAAAGGGCTGACACTCCTGTGGTAACTTGCTGATTAAAACACGGTCAAGAATCCAATTTAAATCCCAAAAGCTTGATTGGATGTTTAAACATTAATTTTAAAAAAGTACTTTAGAAATAAAACATTTATTTAAAAAATAGTTTTAATTGAATATACTACTGAAGGTTTTGAGTGGTTAGGCACTGCAGAGACTATCATATAGTTTATATAAAATATTGTTTTCCTTGCTAGTCAAAGTTCATATATTTTAAATATTTATGAAATGAACGTACTTTCACGTGTGCTTATGAAATAATTTTTAACATTTGAATATATTTTTATAATCATATTAACCCATACATAAAAACATTATAGCTATAGAATATGCAAGTACGTTCTTACATTACACACCAACTTAAAATGTATTATAAACATAATTTTAAAGATATCTGACTGCACTCGCATGACTGATGCCAGCTTGAAGTCTTTAGGGATTCTGACAAAACTGTGCAACTTAAATATCTCAGGCTGTATCAAGTAAGAGAAGACCAACATGAATATATAGAAAAATGTATAATATTCAAATATACTATATATATATCAAATATACTGTTTAAATAAAATAACAATTAAATGTAACAAAAAAGGAAACAGATTTAGGGTGACACTCCCAAAAATAAACAAAAAATTTAAATGTGTATGAAAAAAACAAATGTGCAGGAAATATGAAAAATTACAGTGCTTTTTTGCACATTTTTTGTTCATATTTGTTCATCAGTTGCATATAATCTGTGTTTTTTTATTTACCTGATCTAGGGTGACTGATATGGGAATCCATTACATCACTGAAGGCCCATCTGCTGTAAAACTGCGAGAGCTCGATCTTTCCTACTGCCCAAAACTTACTGACCTGTCCCTGAAGAGAATAACTCAGAAGTGAAAACATTTAACACTTACACATATGTTTTACATAAAATTCTTCATATACAGGGATTGTATGAATGTACTTTTTCTCCAGATGTAGCAATCTGACCCACCTGAGTGTGTGTTTCTGTGAGAACCTGACGGATAATGGATTTGAGTGTCTGAACATTTGTGCTTCTCTCAACTCTCTGGACATCACAGGCTGCAAAATACATGATAAAGTAATGTACACTTAGTATTACACATAATAATTACAGCTGTAGTTAATACTGCTATTACATTAAATTTAATATTTAAATCTTTCACAGGCACTAGCAGCCTTGAGAACTAACCACAGTCTGAGAAAACTGACTGCAATTGAGTGTTTTCATAACAGACAGCGGAATAAAGGTTTGTTATCACTTAATTCTGCATAAATGTCTGATTGCAATGTATTTGCCATCTGATTACTCTTTTTGGAAAGGTTTTTTTGTCTTGTGCAGATGTTTTGCCGACAATGTCATCGTCTGGAGCTTTTGGATGTGTGTCAGTGTGTGTGTCTGACTGATCGTGCGATCAAAGCCCTCTCCTTCTTCTGCAGGACCATTGCCACAGTCAGAATAGCTGGATGCCCTAAAGTACTTCCTTAGCTAAATATTGTAAGTAAAATAACTTAGACTGCGCCGTATCTTCCCTCACGTAGCACTCTACCGATATCATACGCGCTCAAAATGTAGCTTAGTCTATTGAGAAAAAAAAAAAATAGTTGACATGAAATTTCAAGCAGTGACAGCGGTGTATGTGCATGTTTTGTGTAAACGAACCCTCATGTCCTCTTCATTGTTGTCAGCTGGACTGAGACTGACTGGATTTAGTTGGACTTCAGATTAAATGGCTTGAACCTGCTGCTGATTTCCAGGCGGGAGGATTTCAAGAGTATTGAAAATAGCTTGGTCCTCCACCTGCTTCTTAAAACTCTCCTTCCTCATCCTCTTTTTCTCCGGCGTCGCATTTCCCTCACCAGCACTGACGAACTGATGGTTGTAGCCTACTCCGCCGCGTCGGTGCTGAATGCTGGGGGTTGACTTTGATGAGAGTCGCACTACAGCTGAACGCTCTTCTCCTACTGCTTCTTTCATTGATAGCATTCGATATTAATTAAAGTATTTAATGCCAGTATACGTTATATTTCTTTTATGTGAAACGAAGAAAAAAGAACTATGCACATTCATTTATTAAATCCACTCTGGAAAAAAACTAATTATAAGAGTCAAAAGTGGAAATCCTCTTTTCTTTACATTCCTGCCAAAAGAAAATAAAATTCCAGTGTCATATTTTTGTACAACAAAGGAAACACAATAAAACCTCTTAGGGTACAATAAGGCATGAATCAATAGAATACTAAGTAGTAATTTAGTGTAGATCAATTGTAGGACAGTTTCTACACAACATTTTATAAATGAGGCCCCAAAATCACATGTGAAATGAAGGTGTTCTGGGATTCCCCTCTGGTAAAAGAGTTTCAGATGAGCTGGCATTGTGTGAACTTTGTCGTTGTGATGGCACATATCTTTTTCTAACCAAATCTAGTCATCAGTTAATATTTAATTTGATGAGTTATTATTTGAATATTTTTTCAATATTTTTTTGAACAGTTTCTGATTAGATTAACCAGTATGAAAATATAATTCTTCATCTCTATCACAACTGACACATTCAAATATTTAATTATTATTCAAATACTGTCAAATAGTAAAAAGAGCTTATGATATCTTTGTATGGTCTCCTGGTGATATACGTACACATTTTATGTGATCTGAACTGAAACAATTGCTCTAGGTCATCAGTTGGTTATTTAAAAAAAAAATAGTTTTAATTTAATATATTACTGAAGGTTTTGAGTGTTTAGGCACTACAGAGACTATCATATAGGCCCCCTATGGGCCCCCCTCTGGTTTAGTGCCCTGGGCATATAGTTACAGTATAGTTTAGTCACGCAATTCTGAGGAAATCAAGTCAGAATTATGAGATAAAAATTCTCAGTTACCTTTTTTTACTTTTTATTCAGTGGCTTCCATAAAAAAAGGGCTTCCATATGCCTTAGTAACAAGCATATGTAAAACCAATATGATGTTCAGTTTTTCTTAAAGGGTGTGACACTTGATGACGGAATTTGATTTTTTTATTTATTTTTTAAATGTAGTATTTATTGTTGTAATGTATATTGTCCATTAAAGATTTATTGATTTAAAAGTGTAAGTGTGTGTCAGTTTTATTTAATCTATCTCAAAGGACAGTTAACATACTTAAAGTTGTTCCAAATAAAGACATTTAGTATGCACTTAGTGTAGTACAATTAAAATACCAATAAGTGCACCAATAATGGTACAACTTAAGTGTATTTCTTTTTTTACCTGGGCATGCTTGCACATTATAACAAAATCAATAAACTACACAAAACTTGAATGCTTTGTGTTTGATCGTGCAAAACCATGATAGTCAGTTCCTACTTACATCCCAATAAAGTGTGTTTGCATATCAGGTGTGAATGAAAAGTAGACTATACATATCACACATTTTAATGATAATAGCAGTCAACTGCAATTTCATTCTTTGCTTGGCTCTTATCTCTATAGTGTGGTTTTGTGTATCTGCATAATTTATAATAGCCTGGCCTATTCAATCTTATATTTTAGACTTTTGAAAAGATTCAGCAGTAATAAAGTGTCTATTGTAAAGAACAAGGCACAATACACAGTACATTGTGGAATGAAACAACAGACATCCATCTTAAACCAGAAGTATCAAGAGTGTAAAGAATATGAGAAATAAAAGATAATTATGGAAAATGAAATAGGCGTGACAAACGACTGGGCAAATGAGTGATAAGAAGAGATATTGGAGAAGTGAGATCTTATTAAAGGGATTCTGAGAGACACAGAGGACCAAACCACCTTAGACATCCATCCTGTCTGCGAAAAGAGAGAGTGAAGATGTGGAGGTTAACGTGTGTGACTTTGGTCCTGCTCATATGTGTCAAAGGTAAGATCTTAGTCTCATGAATAGAGGAGCACCATAGATCTGTGTCTGTACTAGCTTGTGTTAGCTAGCTAGCATGTAAAACAGTAGAACAGTAAGCATGTGTAAGCACTGTAATCATTCAACCCAACTGTTGAATTAGAAGTTTAAATATTCTTCTTTTCAAATTTAAACTAAAAGCCTTGATGCTTCCTTTAATAATTACCTGTACCACACTTTCTCTTTCACTGCAGATTCACTTTCACAGCCGAACGGTAAAAGCTCCTCTCTCTCTACGTGTTAATATGAAGTCCAGGGTGTCTGAATGTGAATGTATATGTGACCCTGGACCACAAAAACAGTCATAAGGGTACATTTTTTTAAATTGAGATTTGATTTGAAATTAGGAGCTCAATAAAAATGCTTTCCATTGATGTATGGTTGGTCAGGATAGGACAATATTTGACCGAGATACAACTATTCAAAAATCTGGAATCTGAGAGTGCAAAAAAATCAAAATATTGAGAAAATCACCTTTAAAGTTGTCCAAATAAAGTTCTTTGCAATGCACATCACTAATCAAAAATTAAGATTTCATATATTTACGGCAGGAAATTTACAAAATATCTTCATGGAACATAATCTTTACTTAATGTCCTAGTGATTTTTGGTATAAAAGAAAAAACAATAATTTTGACCCATACAATGTATTTTTGGCTATTGCTACAAATATACCAATGCTACTTAAGACTGGTTTTGTGGTCCAGGGTCACATATGTGATCTGGATGTTGGGAACTTTGTGTGTCACTGTGAACAATCTCTCTCTCTTCCTCCTCACAGTTTGCGGGCGTCCAAACACCCGTTTAAACCCTCGTATTGTGGGTGGTGCAAATGCCCTTGAAGGGTCGTGGCCATGGATGGTCAGTATACACGCACATATTTGTGGCGGCTCCCTCGTCAACAAGGAATGGGTGCTGACAGCTGCTCACTGTGTCTATGGGTTAGACATCCCACACATACAGATTTTAGTCCACTGATCTTTTTTGGTTAGTGGAATGTTCTTTCTATTTCATCTTTTTCCTTTCTCATGTTCTCTCCCTGTATTCAGCAAAGTCAATCACCTTGGAAGTTTGTACTTTGGAAAGAGGACACAAGACGGGAATAATCCCCATGAAATCACCAGAACTGTTGACAACATCATTATCCATCCTCACTACAACCTTGCCACACATGATAATGACATTGCTCTACTGCACCTGTCCTCTCCAGTCACATTTAATGACTACATTAAACCTGTGTGTCTAGCAGCCCAGAACAGCAACTTCCCTTCCAGAACCAAAGGCTGGGTCACAGGCTGGGGAGATATTCAAGTTCAAACCCCTTTACCTCCACCTGGGATTCTGCAAGAGGTTGAGGTTGAAGTGAACGATAATAATCACTGCAATAATAACTGTTATGCAGCTGTCACCAACAACATGATTTGTACTGGTACACAACAAGGAGGCACAGGGCCCTGGCAGGTACAACAACCAATGAGATCATTCTAAACAAGATGATTCTAACTCCTCTAAATGCACACACCTAAACACACTGTATGCCCGAATGTCCACTAAGACTATTTGTTTATTGTCCAAGTGTAATGTACATCTCTTTTTTCCTGTCTATTATGTTACGCTCTCTGTAGAGGGACTCTGGTGGTCCATTGGTGCATAAGAAGAATTCACAGTGGGTTCAGTCTGGTGTCGTCAACTTGTCTGAAGGGTGTGCTCTCCCCGACCTGCCTGATGTGTACGCCCGCGTGTCAGTGTATCAGCAATGGATCACACACCATACTGGCCAAAACACACCTGGATTTGTTGTTTTCAACCCCTAAACCCAATGCTCTTCTGCCAGCCAGTAAAGAAAAAAGTAAAATTCTCCCCCTCACATGCCTACATATCCACACACATTTATACAGCCTTACCAACACACACTTCTTTGACTAATGCTCGTTTATTTATGTATTTTGTGTGGATTAAACTTTGTCATGTGAGATGTACAATACTGGCAATTTCACACAGACTCACCTCTTTTTCTCTCTGAACTTTTTACAGCAGGTTGAGGTACTGAATTTGGTTACACCGATATTTAGATCCTCATCAATGCCTTACCATGCATATCTGTCAAATGATGAAGTTTCTTCCTGTCCTGAGATTCCGCTTCCGGTCAGTGTTGCTCTGAAGACTCTTCAATGTTAGTTACCAGAGTCACTGCAAACAGCCTGCAACTATTTCTACTTTTCTATATGATTTGCAAATATCAAATTTAGTTCTTGAAAAAAAAGTCTTAAATTGAGCTCTAAATGACAAGGAGAATGTTTAGTAGAAGAATGTTCATCTCATCTTGTCATATTGTCAACTAAGGATGTCTTCTGGCATCCCTCCACCACCACAACTCATGAAATGTATCATGGAAAGTATGGACTGTACCTCTGTTGTCTGTCATAAATGAGATTATGCCATGGTCATCACAGCATGATAGAAAGAGTACTTCATTACGTTGCAAATATGTGTGTGTGTGTGTGTGTGTGTGTGTTTTTAATGAGAATAATAAAATAGTTTAGAACTGCACACTTGTGTCTTTTGTCTTGTAATCAAAAAGAAAATAAGAAAATAAAAGAAAATAAACAAAATGCTACTGCACTGAAATAGAGCGAAAGCTGTAACATGATCACACCCTTCTGCTGAATTTCAGGAATATAAAGTAAACATTTTTAGTTCTTTGGGGAAAATAAAACCAAAACCAAAATTTATACAAAAAATGTATTAATGGAGTAAACAATGAGACTATTCTAATTCCAATAATATTACTGGGAAATATAAGATGTTGCTTACTCCTTGCAACTTTCACAGCTTTGTGAGGCTGATGTACCTTCTTTAGCACATACACTTGTATTCCCTCCTATACTTTACACAATTTGCCAACATAAAGCTTTCTATTTTAATATATCTTTGTCCTTGACAGCAAAGAAAGCTGGCCTCAAATTCCTCCATTAATGCAACATCATGGTATACTTTCTTGAGTTTGTTTGGAAAGTTCATTATGACAGTCATCAGCTAACAGTTTGAGTTGTCTTGATCATTCATCTCATCTTCAGAAATCTCATAGATTAAACTGTGTGTGTGGCTCTTATAGTTTAGGACAACAGATTAAAATGAACCACTGGTACGTTTTATCCAAAACATGTGGCTCAATTTGCATCACAGTCACAGTTTTGAAAAAAAGTGCCTTGTTTAAGCAAGTAGCTGACAATGTCTATGCATTATCATAAACATCTGCCATATAACAATAGCTGGGAGGGACTTTTTGGACTCACGTTGAAATAGTATCTCTCTTCACTTTATACTCTCAGTTTATCTCATAAAGTGATTAATCTTTATAGAAATGACTGTCATTTGTTCAAATGCCCTGAACCATAAGGTAAAGTCATCATCCCTGTTTGAGCACAGTGTACACCAGTGATTTGATCTTAAAAGCTGCAGTCCGTAAAAATGTGCCTCTTTGTCGCCATCTCTGTTTGAAACCTGCCATTGCAATTATCTTCTTTGGGTTGTGCGTCAACATGGGTCCTCAGCGGGGATGAACCTAATGTTTTGAGGAGTGTGTGTGGATATTCACTATGCATGCACATCTCAGAGCTAGACAAGACGAGGATCTGAGGTTTAAAAAGTATATAAATTTTACTTTTTTGTTTTAGAAAATAACCAATCGTTTTGCTAGATAAGACCCTTTTTCATCGGCTGGGATCGTTTAGTGTCCTTTGAAGCTGCATTTAAACCGCATTTTGGAAGTTCAAACTCGCAGGCACCTTAAAAGTCCACAATATGGAGAAAAATCCTGAAATGTTTACTTCGGAACGACAGATTGTACGTCTTGACCCAAATAGGACTTTTCACAGGAAAATGTCCGCCCCACAAGTCAGTCTACCACTTTTGTTCTTAGCAGCTGAGGAAATTACAATGCATCGTGCTACTAATGGTGATTTTAATT
>JAHKKF010476033.1:0-16640 GCA_019740295.1 Labeo calbasu
TAGTGCTGGAAATCCGTTTGTCCTCTGATGAAACTTCCGCGTCTTCATTGAGAGTGCGGGTCATGGTTGCTTAGCAACGGCAGACGCCACGGGAGCGCCTAGCGTTTTCCACGCGTTTTTTAGGTGCGATATGTGAACGGCCTCTAGAGTGTACTTTTCATTGTTTTCACTCCGTGGTCCGTCTCAACCTCACACCGCAGGCATGTTGCTTCAGACAAGCACGTGCAGGCCGCGGTTTCTGTTTGCATCATCACAACATACTGTTTCGGCCATGTTGTTTCGGTGATAAAAATCTTTCAGCCGAAAATTTTCGGTGGCCGAATATTCGGTGGATCCCTAATATATATATATTTAATTAAGCTATAGCATTTATACTAAATGTGCTTAGACTACTGTTTTTCATATAAATACATAGAAACTATATTACATTTTTACCATGGTATTGAGGTGCTACAGTATATTTGTGGTTTTAACTGTGATTATCATGATCCAAATGTATGCTACTATGGTGGACCAAAGGTCAATTAAAAAAAAAAAAACTCTCAAACAGTCCGAATAATTAAATTTCACCATATAAAAATGAGGTTGCGACAATTTTTGAAATGTGTATTTCAAAAAATATTAAAAAAGTTATAATAATATTAATATTATGAGGCGACACAAACCTGTTTCTTGATTTGAAACACTATTACTCGTTATTTTCTTATTAGTTCGAATTTATTTTGTTAAGGAAGAACGAAAAGTGTAAAAAATTAAAAAACGTGAAGCGTTTGTTATGTTCTGACCATAAAGAATAGTTTAAAACCACAATTATCCATCTTTACAACTTTCACAAAGCAAAAATCTGCCTTAAAGAAATAGAAAAATAAAATGTTGACATTTATTGTGATAATTATCGATATCGACAGCTCTGAAAAAAATGATCGTGGTCATTTTTTCTGTCCATATTGCCCAGCCCTAAATAAAAGTCCAAAAAAGTACATCCATCCATCATAAAGGAACTCCACATAGCCCCAGGGGGTTAATAAACGCCTCTTGAAGCAAATTAATGTTTTTGTGTAAGAAAAATATCCATATTTAAACCTTATAAACCGTAATCTCTAACTTCCGCTAACTGTCGAGTGAACGCAGATGATGTAGGACGTAGGATACTTCGCATCGATTCGCTTCAGAAGGTCTTTATTAACCCACCTGGAGCCATGTGGATCACTTTTTATGATGAATGGATGTACTTTAATGGACTTTAAAATCTCAACACCCATTCACTGCCATTATAAAGCTTGGATAAGCCAGGACATTTTTTTAATTTAACTCCAGTTGTATTTGTCTGAAAGAACAAAGTCATATACATCTAGGATAGCTTGAGGGTAAGTAAATCATAGGGTAATTTTCATTTTTGGGTCAACTATCCCTTTAAGCTTTCTAATAACAATTAGCTAAGGTGTTTTGGTGGTATTAGGTTTAAGATGGTCTGCTAGCCTGGTTGTGCTGGTCTGAAAATTGTCTAAAAACGCCTTAAATCCAGCCAGTTTGACCAGATTGGAGAACCACACAATGTTTTTTAGCACAGTATGTAGGTTTCCTGATACGCATTAGCCACTTTTCTGTTCCAAAACAGTTAAGAGAGAAGAGAGTAAAAATCTCCTACTTTATTTCAAAATGTCAAAGGCAGTTTTGTGTTCTCGACTCCCCACAATACAAGTATAAACCGTCACATACAAAAAAAAATAACAGCACAAGAGACCATTTTTGCGTCTTGAAGAGCAGAAAATAAGTGTGATTCTCAGTGTGAATCAATACACTGTTTTTCTTCGTGAACATCTCCTTTTATTCTAAATCTGTGTCATGCACAGACTGAACTCTGAGTTTGTGTGAGCGGTCCTGCGCTTGGCAGCTCCAGGCTACAGATCTGGCAGCACAACAGCCAAGCAGGACCCAGCGCTCGCTTTCAAAGGTAGCTAGCGTTATTAGCGTGTCAGCCTTCGACAAGGCTGTTTTGTAACCTCCTCACAAAGTCTGGGGCATTTTCTCAATGCATGGATCTACATAATGTATGGTACTGAACTCAATATTCTAAAGGTATGAGAAATGCTTTTTAATACAAACACATAGCCCACATAGTCACTTCAAGCTAATATCAGAGGCGAATGCTTTTAAAAATCTCTAAAAAAAGACCAAGGCTGTTCAAAAATGGATGTTGTCCTTCTTTCTCTTTCTCAAAACACACTTTTTCTCCCTTGAGGGCCATTTTCCCTCGCTCCTGGAATCCTGGCCAATAAACACGCGTCTGCGCTATTGATCTGAGCTCTAATTACCCACAAGTCTCTACATATGATGCTCTTTTTGCCTGGCTGACATTAAAAGCCCAAATTAATGTCTATTTCCACCCTAGTGTCCCTCAGCAGAGATTTTCCAGTGATTCCAGAACATTCTGCCCTGGGTTCAAACACCTATTGGTTTAATCAGCAGAATCTGACCTAATTCTCTTTTTATGCTTGCATAATCCACCACATCATCAGAAAACAAAATCCTCTAACAAAGCTCATTATATAAGTGGCGAAGCAGCCAGAACTCTCTCTCTTGGTGTTAAACACTAAAACAAAGACACTCAGTGTAATTTACTTACAGAAGCAGGCCCTGAAGGTCATTTTCTTTTCTGCTAAGCAAGTTTTATCTAAGAGTTGCCAAAGTTACATATAAGCACATTAAAGCGTAGGCTGTGAATGTAGTCACCAGTAAAGGTAGGGTTTGTCTTTGTCCACGTTGATGTTGTTCAGAGGATCCATGCGGAACCAGGTGTTGAGGGTGAAGCCGTTCTGATAAGGCCATTTAGCAATGGGAGGTAACGCAATCGCCTGGTGGAAAAAAGATAGCAAAAATGACATTTGGTAAAGGGTTAGTTCATCCAAAAATGAAATTACTGACCATCAGGTTGTTCCAAACCCGTAAGACCATTCATACTCAGAACACTAATTAAGATATTTTTGATGAAATCCGAGAGCTTTCTAACCCTGCATAGACAGCAAAGCAACTACCACGTTCAAGGCCCAGAAAGGTAGTAAGGACATTGTTATAATAGTCCATGTGAAATCAATAGTTCAACTGTAATGTTATAAAGGTACGAGAATACTTTTTGTGTGCAAAGAAAACAAAAATAATGACTGTTCAACAATTTCTTCTTTTCCGGGTTAGTCTGCCGGCATTCACGAGAGCATATCCGTTGCTGTCTATGCAGGGTCAGAAAAGTCTTGGATTTCATCAAAAACATCTTAATTTGTGTTCCGAAGATAAACTAAGGTCTTGCGGGTTTGGAACGACATGATGGTAAGTAATTAAAGACAGAAATGTATTAAAGTTATTGTTCCCAATATATACACACTACCAGTCAAAAGATTTTGAACTGTAAGATTTTTAATGTTTTTTAAAGAAGTTTCTTCTGCTCACCAAGCCTGCATGTATTTGATCCAAAGTATAGGAAAAACAGTACAATTTTGAAATATTCTTATTACTTAAAAGAACTGTTTTCTATTTTAATATATTTTAAAATGTAACTTATTCCTGTGATTTCAAAGCTGAATTTTTAGCATCATTACTCCAGTCACATGATCCTTCAGAAATCATTCTAATATTCTGATTTGCTGCTCAAAAAACATTTATTATTATTATGTTGAAAACTTTTTTCAGGTTTCTTTGATGAATAGAAAGTTCAGAAAAAAACAGCATTTATCTGAAATACAACTTTTGTACACTTTTGATCAATTTAAAGCATCCTTGCCAAATAAAAGTATTAATTTCTACAATTCTTTAATTTTTAAAATTCAGCTTTGAAATCACAGGAATAAATTACATTTTCTAATAGAAAACAGTTATTTTAAATAGTAAAAATATTTCAAAATTGTACCGTTTTTGCTGTACTTTGGAACAAATAAATGCAGGCTTGGTGAGCAGAAGAGACTTGTTTAAAAACATCCAAAAATCTTACTTCTTAAAAAACATTGACTGGTAGTGTACAACTAGCTAAAGAAATACATGTAAATAGATTCCTCTATACAAAAATTACACTAGGAATGCATAAGCGCCATATTAGTTATTGGCCAATATTTGGATACACTGTATACAGTATATAGATACACATACTCTATTTTTACTTTTAGTTTACTTTTGCTGTCAACTATTGCACTTAAAGTTCATCTTTAAAAACACTTCTTAAAATAAATGTTAGCATTTGTCAATGTACACTACCGTTTTAAAGTTTGGGGTGAGTAAGATTTTTCTTTCTTTCTTTTGTTTATTTTATTTTTGAAAGAAATGAATACTTTAATCAGCTAGGGCATATTAAACTGATCAAGTGACAGTGAAGACCTAAATGCTGATATTTTAGACTTCCTATTCATTAAAACATACTTAAAATGTGTATCACAGTTTCCAAAAATAATATTATAGAGCAGTTTTTTTTCAATATTAGAATATTAGCTTATTAGAATAATTTCTAATAGATCATGTAAGACTGAAGTAATGGCTGCTGAAAATTCAGCTTTGTCTTTGCAAAGATGTATTAAAATAGACAACAGTTATTAATAGTTTTTTACTGTATTTTTGATCAAATAAATGCAGGCTTATTACGCTTAAAAGCATTTAAAAAATAACTTTTGAACAGTAGTATGCATTATAATGTGAAACATACATTTATTTGTAGCATTTGTAGCAGTGATTTAATATTGGCTATTAATCAGTTAACCATATTAAAAACAACATTTAATTTAACTTCATAACAACTGAAAGGCTAAAAAACGGGGTCACTCACAGCTGCACTTCGGCCGGGGAAGTTAAAGAAAGTGTCTGGTCCGTGTCTCTGTGCCATCTGAGTGAGAACTGAGAGCAGTTTGACTGCATGTCTTGGCTGTGGAAGACAGAAGTACGTGAGAGGTAAGGCAAGCGTCTTAAGGAAAACCAAATCACCGTAACTAAAATCCCACAGGACCTTCTCAGCAAGATCTCTAGCTTTAAATTTAACGTTTTGCTTCACGAAGTCAGCTCTGATTTAAGAACGTCGATCCAAGCTGTCATATTCTCACTTATTTTGGCAAGATGAAAACACATGCTGATCAAAACATTCCACTTTCGCGTCTCATAACTAATTGTTTCATTAAAGCCCAAGTCCTCGCACAAGTCTCTCTTTTTTATTTTCTCCAGAGGGGTACTTCACTCTATCCAAAAACTGCAAACTATTGTGACAACATTCTCACTGAGGTGTCCGCCAGCACTCAATGTTCTGTCAATATCCCTCACTCGAGAGAACGGCGAATCGATACCTGGGCAGGCCTGATCTGTTCTGCAGTTGATTGCTCCAGAGGTCTAAAAAGGCTCAACAATCTCCAAAAGCGGTGAAGCTAACAACCCCTTGGAGCCCCAGAGCCCTACATGAGTTTTCACTCATTTTTAGTGGCTTACCCACAATCCTCCTTCTCCCCTCAGCATGCTGAAGAGCAATTTCAGTTCTTTGACGGTGATACTGTAGCTGGCCAGAACTCCCAGCATATCCACCAGCAAGTCTAAAAAAAAAAAAAAACAGAGAAACAAAGAGACATTAGATCTGGATTAACTGAAGTGGGCACAGTGTGCATGTAAACAGCAGGATTCCCCGGAGCATAGGTGTGTGTGTAACACACACAAGATACTGTATCATAACACAGTGCAAAATAGCAATTTCACAGCAAGACGTGTGGGAGGAACAAACCGTGGCAAAGAGACCCCAGAATGCACCTTTCCTGAGTGTGATGGAATAATTCGGCAGGCCTTTGGAGAACTTCCATTGTTCAACAGAACTAAAATCTGACTTTTTCCATGGTAAAGTGCTATAATCGGGTTCCCAGTGCATCTACAGTTGAGGTCAAAAGTTTACACCCCCTTTTCAGAATCTGCAAAATGTTAATTATTTTACCAAAATAAGAGGGATCATACAAAATGCATGTTATTTTTTTACTTGACCTGAAGTTTACATCCCCTTGATTCTTAATACTATGTTGTTACCTGAATGATCCAAAGCTGTTTTTGTTTTGTTTAGTGATAGTTGTTCATGATTCCCTTGTTTGTCCTGAACAGTTACTGCCTGCTATTCTTCAGAAAAGTCCTTCTGGTCCCACAAATTCTTTAGTTTTCCAGCATTTCTGTGTATTTGAACCCTTTCCAACTATGACTGTATGATTTTGGGATCCATCTTTTCACACTGAGGACAACTGAGGGACTCGTATGCAACTACTACAGAAGCTTCAAACACTCACTGATGATGATATTTTGCCTAAATATCATATTTTTTTCATTTAGTACTGCCCTTTAGAGGCTACACAAGATAGTTTCCCAGAAGATAAAATGAGTTAAATTTACCCTAACATTCAAAAAGTTTTTACCCCCAGCTCGTAATGCAAAAAATGCTGGAAAACCAAAGAATTTGTGGGACCTGAAGGATTTTTCTGAAGAACAGCAGGGCATCAAGACAAAAATCAAGGGGTTGTAAACTTTTGAACAGGCTAATTTTTATAAATTCAACTATTATTTTCTCTTGTGGACTGTAAGTAAAAATGTTTTATGTGAAATATGTTATTCAGGTAAGTACAAATTAAACAATACTATGCATTTTGTACAATCCCTCTTTTTTTTTTGTAAAATAATTAACATTTTGCAATACATTTTGTAAACTTTTGACCTCAACTGTACCAACCCTGAAAACGTGAAAAGGGCAAGCCACTAACTTTGTTTTGTTAAGCCTTTTTCTGCAAGCATGTGAAAAAACGAGCCGTTCAGATTTCGCTCCCCCGTGACGTGGTTAGGGGATCTTGATTTATGTACTTTATTTTATACTGCTGCCACACAGATCAAATAAAAACATGCAAATTTTTCCCCAGCTTTCTACCTTCACAGACATAACCGACTGTTTTTGTAACTCATCTGTGTTTTTAACATAAACTTGTGTGTATTTGACAGATTAAGCGCAATAGTACATGAAAGAGAACTTAGTTTAGTACTCACATGTTGTGTGACAGCCACTTTCTGTGTGCGTGTTTCAGATGTGTGTGCTCAGAAAACCGTATATCTGAAGTTTAAACTGACATGGTTGTAAAACGCATGATTTCAGCGTGATAGACATGGTAATCAAAACCAAACAGATGTTTTTATCAGAGTATCCGAGGTAGGAGCTGTAAAGGCACAGCCCTATTCTGGAAAAGGGGGCGGGGAGCAGCAGCTCATTTGCATTTAAAGAGACATGCACGAAAATATTAATATATTTATATATTTATTTGTTTTATTTTAAGGTTATAAATAAATAAAGAAAAATATAATTACTTGTTTTATTTTAAGGTTACTAGAAATGAAATAACAAAAAATAAATATAAATACATTTTAAAATAAAATAGAAATATATTTATTTGTTTAATTTTAAAGTTAAAAATAAAAATTTAATTAAAAAATATATTTTAAAAATAAATACAGTAATAAATAAATAAACAAAATATTGAAATGAAAAACTACTTTTGTTTTATTTTAAAGTTAAAAATAAAAATTAAACTGAATTAAATTGTTCAAAACCAAATCAAAACCAAACAGATGTTTCTGTCAGAGTACCCAAGGTAGGAGCTGTAAAGGCACAGCCCTATTCTGGAAAAGGGGGCGGAGAGC
The DNA here is from genome assembly GCA_019740295.1 of Labeo calbasu. Classification (NCBI taxonomy): domain Eukaryota; kingdom Metazoa; phylum Chordata; class Actinopteri; order Cypriniformes; family Cyprinidae; genus Labeo; species Labeo calbasu. Next base: position 7,675 of record JAHKKF010476033.1, read on the forward strand.
ACCAGCTCATTTGCATTTAAAGAAACATGCACGAAAACAGCGTGTTTCTGCTTACACTCAAAATATGCACTTTCCAAATGATATAATAAATGATATGTGAGATGAAACTTCACAGACTCATTCTGGGGACACCTGAGATTTTTATACATATTGTAAAAAGGACATAATAGGTCTTCTTTACACATAAAAAAGGTGTATGTGTGTGTGTATACTCCTATGGCTCACAAACAGCACCTAGAGTTGACTGAGCTCTTCCAATTCAGGTTAAACACTCACCGTTGCAGAGCAACATGAGAATTTATGCTAATTAATGCCACTTTACACTTTAATTTCGAGTTTCATCAAGACCGCTGATGAAACCTTCAATGAGGCAATTCACAGCCTCTGCCTCTTAGAGGATTTTGATTTTGAAAAATGGCATTTAATGTATGCAGACAGAGGAACATGTTGCCCATGAATTACAGATGGAATGAATCAAAAAACATTCTTCTTCATTCATAAACGGTGACTAAAATTTAATATTGCTCTAAACTGCCACTCAATCTCATTACCAGTTGCAGCTAATGAGATTTTTCTCTCGGTTTCTCTTCTGCCTAAGCCTGATGAATTCCACTGCTGAGAAGATTGCAGTTTAATCCACATTTCTTTCACTCACAGCGATTCGCGCCGCTCTCGGACATCTAAAAAAATGGAAATCTGGGGAAAAATGGAAGCCGTTGCCCATATCTTGCACATGCTGTTCAAAGCCGAGAGTTATCTTTGACCTTTTATGCAAAATGTAAACAACAAGCTGGAGTTAATATGCAATAAGGTTAAATAAATCTGCTTTTGCAAGAACACAGCTTGATCGGAAAAATCTCAACCTAAAATACTTCCTTTTTTTATATAAACTAAGCAAACTAAGCACAGTTCAACTTCACAGCCAACGTTCACCATGCATGCTTGTGGTATGGAAATGTTTTGATTGCTACTTAAATACATAAATAAAATATATTTATTTGTTTTATTTTAAAGTTAAACAAAAAATTAATAAAATAAAGGGAAATAAAGAAAGAAAAATATTAAAATTTTAAGGTTAAAAATAAAACTTAAATTTACAATGAAATTTAAATCAATAAATAAATAAAACAGAATTATATATATGTATTTTTTTATTTTAAGGTTATAAATAAATAAATTATTAAAATCAAACAAAAATATATTTATTTGTTTTAGTTCAAGGTTAAAAATAGAAATTAAATGTAAAATTAAATAACAATAATTATTAAAATAAAACAGAAATATATTTGTTTTATTTTAAGGTTAAAAATAAAAATGTATTTAAAAATTACATTTAAAAATAAATACAAAAATAAATAAATATAAATATTATTTTAAGGTTAATAATAAAAATGAAATTTAAATAAATAAATATTAAAATAAAACAGAATTATATATATATATAAAATCAAACTAAAATATAATTACTTGTTTTATTTTAAGGTTAAAAATAGAAATTAAATAAAAAAATTAATATAAATAAATTAAAAAATAAAATAGAAATATATTTATTTGTTTCATTTTAAAGTTAAAAATAAAAATTTTATTTTAAAAATACATTTTAAAAATAAACACAGCAATAAATAAATAAACAAAATATTGAAATGAAAAATTTGTCTTATTTTAAAGTTAAAACTAAAAATTAAATTAAAATAGAAATGAAAATGTAAATAAATAAATAAATATTAAAATAAAACAGAAAAAATTAAAGGTTTTTTAATATTTAAAGGTTAAAAATAAAAATTAAATTAAAAATTAAATTGAAATAACTAAATAAATATTCAAATAAAACAAATATATTTACTGGTTTTATTTTAAGGTTATAAATTAAAAAAAAAAACTTTTTATTTTAAAAATAATGCATGTTTGTGGTATGGAAACGTTTTGATTACTTATTCTTTTGGGGTTCAGTTAAAATTAATAGTTGACCTAAAAAACTGTGAATAAAAAAATCTGATATTTTAAAGTATATTAACGTAAATCTTTTTCATACAAAGGCGGTTCATAATGACGACAGCTGTCAATCTCCAAAAATAACAAAACACCATCAAAAAAGCACCATAAAGTAATTCATATGACTGTCTTCTGTAGCCATACTCGATAAACAGACTGATGTTTAAGTAATTGTTCAGTGACAATCTGCAAAATCAGACTGTTCTGGCTGTTTTAGCACACCTTTCATTTCAGAGCTGTTTAAACATTTTCTAAACCATTTGTAGAGCTTTGGGGAAATAGAAAGAAATGGGCTTGACAAGAGGTCAATTCTAAAACTCTGGAAGAGGGTCAGGTCGATGCCACTCACCTGCGATCATGTCATCCACAGAGCTCATTTTGAGCAATAGCCTCTGAATGAGGCCGACCTCAGTGCTGGTCTGCAGGTTGCGGACACTCTTGCGCAGTATGGCGGTAAACATGCTCCAGATTTCCGCCTGGCATGTGACTTCACAATGTTCCAGCAGCTCCAACATGCAGATGATGGCCTCTGCATCTTGGATGATGAAGTTCATCTCCAGGTCAAACTCGCCACCAACCAGCTGAAGCAGAAGAGAAAGAAAGAGAAACAGATTAGGCTCATTGTAAGTAACAACAAAGCATGCTTTCCATCTAGAGCTTTTAGTGCCCGTTTGACGTCAGACAAACGCAAGTGAATCAAATAGCTTAACTAGAAAAAAAAACAGATGTTTCAACAATCAAATCCTTCTAGTCCTCTTCCGGTCATAAACAATAACTATAATCATTTGGGAATTATAAACACCAATCAATATTTGTGTTCCGAAGACTAAGCAAGCATGAAATTGAAGATTTCAAGACTTGTCTTGGACACATGGGAAGACTTCAGGCACCTTCTTCAGAAAGCAGCGATGCACACATGTGGAAAATAGACCCTTGCTTCTCGAGGCTTATTTTACAACATTATACAGAGTCCACAGCTCCATCTAACTTGTTGGGAATTCTTGTTGGCAGACAGGAATTAACTCTTGTCACGCCTCGGATCCCATAGATCATTTGTTCTCAACTGGTGGGTTGCGACAAAAATGGTTCGGGGAGTTGTTCTGATTGTTTTTTGGAGACAGTAAAGGGAAAAAAATTAAATTCAACTACATTACGCTACAAATCGATGTTACTTGAAGCAAGCTAAATTAGACAGATGCCAACATGTAGAGGATGAGATGCCTTTACACTCTAAAACATAATGAAAACTGTCTTTTTGAAAATAAAAATATTGAAATAAAACAAACAAAAAAAAACACACAAAGCTGAACCCTGTGGCACACCGATGACAGTTTTGCTTACCTAAAAGTTTTATGCTAAAAAAAAAGATTCAAAACAAAAACGTGGAAGTTAGTTAAAGTTCATTATCATTATTTAAAGCCCTGCCACAGTCTATATACTGAGTTTGATTTTAAAATTAAAATAAAATAAAAACCTTTAAGGCATTTAAGCACATATGAAAAAAAGACATTCCATATTATTTAGCAGGCCTGTAACCACCTAAATCAATTATTTAAAAAAGCATTTTTGGCAAATACAGGTAATTTGCCATAGAAATATGATGTTTTTTTTAATGTTTATGACTTTTATAGCGCCAGCCGTGGTCCAATCTCCCTAAAACTTTGCATGCTTGTTCAGAATCACCTGTCGAATGTGCACAGCAGATTTCATGAAGTTTTGAGTTTTCAATTAGACTTTATAGGCTTTTGGGTATATTTGGACAGGCCCCTTTTCTAAACGACCCTGTTATAGTTTGCCAAAGGGTAAATTTGAAAAAAAAAATTCAATTATTGACCTAGAGAGTCCAGAGAATTGCACTGCGGTGTTTTTTTCCACATTGAGTGAAAAAAGCTAGTTCGCAAAAGTAGTTTTTTTACATTTTCTCAATCATTTAACAAACCATTTGATTGACAGCAGTGGTTAGAAGCAAAGCTGGTGAAAATTGGAGGTCTATCGTATGATATGAAAATCATGCATATGTGTGAAAAACCATGCAATATACAATCATTTACACCCTTTACAATGCGATAACATCCCGTAGTGGCCGATTTCTTTAAAATTTCTCACAGATCTTTAGGACCATAAGTCAAACCTCCGTTAACCTTGTCTAATAGGGGCTCAAAGTTCATCAACCTCTGGCGGCCATGTATTTTAAGATATGCAAACATCCTTATATCCACTTGCGACACTTTGGACCAAGACTGTGTGTACTGATTTTCATATCGATAGGACAAACGATTGCGTAGTTAAGGCCATTTTTATGTTTTTTCCCTCTTATAACGCCACCAAGTGGCCAAGCTCCACGATTTTTTTCATGAAACCTCAGGTTCAGTTCTTAGATACGAATTGTCAGTTTGGCAAAGATATTTCATTCTGTTCAAAAGTTATAGACATTTTTGTAAAGGCGGCCCTGCCCCTTTCGAAAGTTTTGGCGTCACTTTGCAACAGAGAGTCGAAAGTTCAACTTTTTTTGATAATTACTGATATTCACTCTCCACAGAATCTTCCTGCACTGGTTTGGTTCCAATCGAGCAAAAAAACTAGAACTAGTTTGCAAAAATAGGTTTTTTAAAAAAATGCAAAATACCCGAAAATTTCGCATGCGATGAACGATTTAGGAGTTATAAGCAATTTCGTACTTTTGATCGCTGTAGCACTCCCGTCAGGCCGTTTGGGGCGATGGTTGGAATACTACAAACTACCCACTTGAACCCCTAAAAAAGCATTAAACCATTAAATCTCAAGAAACATTTAGAAACCAAAACTGTCAATGTTTTAAGTCCTAAAACAAAACCAGCTTTAAATGAACTTCCTATTTAATTCATTTTAATGTTTATAACGGTTAAAGTGCCAACTGTGGTCACAAAACTTTTCGGTTCGTGAAGTTTTGAGTTTTCGTTTAGGCTTTATAGGCTTTTCCGTATATTTGGACAGGCCCCTTTTCTAAACAACCCTGTTATAGCTTACCAAAGAGTACATTTTAACATTTTTTGATAATTATAAAAGACTCCAGAGAACTACACTGCAGTGTTTTTTTCCAGATTGAGTAAAAAAATTTGCAATTATTGATTCTCCAGAGAATCTTCCTGCACTGCTTGGTTCCAACTGGGCGAAAATTTTATAAAAAATATCTAATTAAAAAACGCAGTTTTTAAAAAAAATTCTAAATATCCGATAATTTTGCCTGTGATGAACGTTTAAGGAGTTATGAGCGATTCCGTACTTTTGATCGCTGTAGCGTCCCCGTCAGGCTGATTGGGGCGAGCCTAGGTGTCATTGTAGACGGTGGGAGTACTACAAGCTATTAAAACTCAACAAACATTCAGAAACCAAAACTGTCAATGTTCTAAGTCCTGAAACAACAAAACCAGCTTAGAACCGCTAGCTTAAATAAACTTGCTATTTAATTGTCCTGACGCTTTGATTTGACTGACAGTCTCCAGTCTACTGTACTAATTTCTCAACTGAACAGCTGATGGGCGTCATGACAACCACACTTTCTTTTCAGCTTTTATTTGAGGAGTGATTTGCATGAATGTGTTAGAGCCTCTAACGGACCAAAACAGCATGACGAGAGGCAGTGGAGGGAGCGATAAACAGTGCCTCATCCCTGGAAAAAATGACAAGCGTTTCATTTATGAAAACGTCCATCAGTCAGTTTCCTCAGCCTTTTATAACATCCTAATGTGTGCAATGACTGACAGTAAAGAAGACGGCAGCAACAATTATAGAGCACAGCAATACACAGCATGTTAAATCAATTACAAAAGCATAAAAAGACAGTTATTTGCGTTAAACGTGCATTTGATTAAACGAAACCTCCCATAAACACTTTAAAAGGACCGTATTGTCAAAAGTGGCTAGTAGACGACATACAAACTTCTGCTATCTTCCATACAACAATGGCACAAATGAGTATTTATTCACCAAAAACAATAGTACAAGGTCCTGCTATAATGCCTGCCTAAATGAATCATTATGACAGGAAGGTATGCAGCATCTGTCTAACTGCTCCTAAAAACTAATTAGCATGAAGAACGAACAGAAAAAAATGTTTCTCTGAAGTCTCAGCTGAAAACACAGCTGGCCCTAAGGCTGAACCCTGCGGCACACCAATAACAGTTTTGCTTACCTGAAAGTTTTATGCTGAGGGGCTCAAAACAAATCTCACTCTTTGGCAAAATCTATACTGAGTTTGATTTTAGGACACTGTTACCATTGCATATACTTTAGATACAAAGAAACATGAGCTACAGTGCACACCAATTTAGAAATTATCACTGAATTTAGTCTAGTCTGTTTTGATCAAACTTAATTTGCTTTCCGATTTCCAATTATCAAAGTCCCACAGTCGTTCAACCAAAAGGCAGTTTTACTGCTTTAATAAGACTTGCATAGATTTACTTCTGTTTAAAGAAAACTCAGTGAAGTGTAACAGCATATCAATGAGACTCTAGAGAAGCTTTTATTCTTACATTACACAGAAGTGTAGTCACAGAATCAAGTACAGAATCATAAAAACTAATTCACTTTTAATGGCTAAAATCAATCATCTGAATAAGTAAAAATATCCAATTGTCACGCAGCACTGCTCTTTCTTTAAAAGAGTGGGATATTTCGTTCTTTCAGTGTGTGCACTGCGTGTTTTGTCACACCGGCGTTGTGTTTACTAATTACGGTGGCTACGAAACTGATCATAGTATTTATCAAAAAATAAAACAACAGTTTTCTTCAATGAACACCGCAGTTCTTGTTTTCTGTTATCACCAATTTGCAAAATACATCATTCAATATTTTCGCTTTTAATAAGGAAAAGGATGGAAACCTGTGCATAAGGGTTAGCGTGTTGCCAGACAAGACCTGCCCGTTCACCACAGCTTCTTCTTTAATCACAAAGCCCGTCACACACTGAAGTGAGGTGTTTAATTGCATGCTCAGATCCCGGGAGTAATTTGCATCCATTGTGCGACAAGAGGTAAATGAAGGCACAAAATCAAAGATTAGACACTCATGGTAAAAGAAAGCGCTCCCTCTCAGGCCAAACAGGAATCGTTCACAGAGAACAGTTAATCTCTGTTAATTTGCATTGAATTTCAGCGTCTAGATTGCCAGTCGAGAGTCGCTACAGCTTAAAACACTCGCCGAAAATATTCGGACGCTAATTGAAATATTTTAATTAAGTAACTGCTTATTTGCTAGGAGTGCAGAAATATTAGGGACACTGGTGCTAAAACAAAAGCTTGTTGATAGATTTTTTTTTTTATGTTTACCAAAGCTGCATTTATTTAAAACTGTATTCATGTGAAATATAATTACAATTTAAACAATTATCATTTTATTATTATTTTATGATATTAGCATCCGACTCTGACTCTGTCAATCCTTATTCTCTTGGATGTAAGTGCCGCTTTTGATACTGTCGATCACTCAGTTGAGGTCAAACGTTTCCATACACCTTGCAGAATCTGCAAAATGTTAATAATGATTCTGTTATGATGTTATAATTAATAATGTTGATTCTTTAGAAGGAAAAACGATGCATTAAGCCAGAGGTGTAAACTTTTGAACAAAATGAAGATGTGTACATTTTTCTTATTGTGCCTAAATATATATATATATTTTCAATTTAGTACTGCTCTTCAGAAGCTACAGAAGATAATTACAGTTGTCCTCAGTGTGAAAAGATGGGTCTCATACAGTCATTGTTGGAAAGGGTTTAATTACACAAAAATGCTGAAAAAAAATAAGCATTTGTGGGACCTGAAGAATTCTGAACAACAGCAGGCTGTTTAACTGTTCAGAACAAACTAGGGACTTGTGAACAACTACTACAAAAGAACACAGTTTTGGATCATTCGGGTATTAAAGGAGACGTCCACTTCCAAAACAAAGATTCACATATAACGTACTCACCCCCTTGTCATCCAAGATGTTCATGTCTTTCTTACTTCAGTCGTAAAGAAATTATGTTTTTTGAGAAAAACATTTCAGGATTTTTCTTCATATAATGGACTGATATGGTCCCCCGATTTTGAACTTCCAAAATGCAGTTTAAATATGGCTTCAAACAATCCCAAATGTGGTTGTAAACGATCCCAGCCGAGAAAGAAGGGTCTTATCTAATGTAACGATCAGTTATTTTAATAAAAATAATACAATTTATATACTTCTTAATGCCAAACCCTCGTCTTGTCTTACTCTGCCTGGACTGTTTTTGTTCTGGTTCATGACAGTTAGGGTATGTCAAAAAAACTCCCATCTCATGTTCTCCCTCAACTTCAAAATCGTCCTATATCGCTGTTTTACCTTTTTAGTTAAGGGTGTTTGATCTTGTTTGGATGTTCACTTTGGAAAGACTGGGTCAGTACTTCTGCAGCGATGTAGGATGATTTTGAAATGACTTTTGAAGTTGAGAGAGAAAATACGATTGGAGTTTTTCAACATACCCTAACTGTCTTGAGTCAGAACACACAGAGTTCTGGGAGAGAAAGGCAAGACGAGTGTTTGAAATGAAAAAGTATTTAAATTGTATTTTTTTAATGAAAATAACCCATCATTTCACTAGTTAAGACCCTTCTTCCTCAACTGGGATTGTTTACAACCACATTTGGGATCATTTGAAGCCGCATTTAAACTGCATTTTGGAAGTTCAATTTCGGGCACCAATGAATCCATTATATGGAGAAAAATGCAGGAATGTTTTCATCAAAAAACATAATTTCTTTACAACTGAAGAAAAAAAGACATGAACATCTTGGATGACAAGGGGGTGAGTACACTATATGTGAATCTTTGTTTTGGAAGTGGACATTTCCTTTAAGAATCAAGTGTGTGTAAACTTTTGAAAAGGGTAATTTTTATAAATATTATTTTCCCTCTTTTTTTGGTAAAATAATTAACATTATGCAGATTCTGCAAGGTGTATGTAAACTTTT